>JARHKZ010000059.1:0-299332 GCA_029204075.1 Mycena capillaripes | reverse complement strand
TTCAAAACGAAACAGCTGCAGCACCGACGCGGCAAGTACTTCAGCATGGGGAGCGGTGTGACCAAAGGCCCAGGTCAAAAGGTAATTAATGAATTTCTCAACTGCGGTATGTAGGGTAAATGATAGATATTAATGCTTTGAATTGTGCTTTTAGAAACCGGGCAACTTGGCCCACTCAAAAGAGTACCGAAGGCTTTTGCAGCTGATAATTCGAAATCATAGCATTCGGCGCATTGCGGGGTTTCATTCAAGTGAGTGCCGAGCGCGTGCTGATATCAAGGCGTTTGTTCATCATATAACTAGGCGGTCTGGCCCGCTATCTTCCCAAAATGTACGGCGATTATGCGACTGCGTTGAAAGGAATCTACGAAAACCAACCAGAACTTGAGCAACTCTTCTCCAACTCAATCTTCCCCGCCGCCACCTGGAACCTCGGGCCTGCCGTCGTCACGGAGGAGCATGCGGACGGCCTCAATAGACCGAATGGGTTTTGCGGCGTGGCATCTGCCGGTGACTACAACCACAAGATTGGCGGCCACACTTATCTGAAGCAGCTGAAACTCGTCATTGAGTTTCCATCGGGTGCCTCCATGCTAATGCCCTCGGCAGCCGTTGAGCATGGGAACACTGCAATTGGCAAGAAGGAGATGCGCTACTCGATGACGCAGTACGCTGCGGGCGAACTCTTTCGCTGGGCGGCCTACGGGTACCAGGGCGCCAAAGCTTTGCTGGCCACAAAGGGCGGGGCGGAGAAGAAGCGTGCATTTGACGGCGAGCCCGGAGTGAGGGCCGCGGAGGAGATCAATTTACTGTCGAAGATAGATGAGCTTGAGGCGGATCGCGTAGCTGTTTTTGGAAGGCGATCTTGATTGTATTTCTTTTTTTAATCGACATCCCCTTCTTCCATACCCTGTCGCGTCCATGAAAGATACCACTGAGTCCTCGCACAGAAGACTTTTGCGCCATGCTCTTGAGCGCCCTCATCGCAGCAATGGTGCGCGCAGCTTTTGGTTTTCTATTTGATTTGCGGGTGATCTTAAAACAGACCGAATCATCTTCGGGGCCCACCTTCTCAAATCATTCAAGACATGCCCGGGTTCCACAGCGACACGGAAAAGCAAGCGCATGTCCGCCTCATCCTCGAACAGCGCGCGAAGCTCGTTGAGGAGGCTGGGCTTGTCTGCATGCTGGCGCACCTGGCCAACCTGGGCGAGCTGACGCGCATCTTCGAATGGCAGAGAGCGCAGGAGCGCGACGCCTTCACGGAGTGCCGCAGACGCGAGCAGGTGGAAGCACGCTTCAGCACGGACCGGGAGCAGGCGCAAGTACTGCGCACTGCGCCACGTCCTCATGCTATTCGCATCGTCAGGAAAGAGGGCCGCCGTGCGGCACGCGACAAGCCTCTGGTGGAGGACGATCTGTACTTGAACGACGCTCGTCCTTCGCTTGTGGCGTATCCCAGGCTAGAGCAAACTTGCACGATTTGCCTGGGCCTCAAATCCCACCCCGTGGTGTAAGTTTCCGACGCTGCCTCACGGCTTGATGCTGACGGGTTTACAGTTATACCTGTGGCCATAGCCACTGCTTCGTTTGCATTCGGTTTCCCTTGAGACATCATGGGAGTGCCCGGACTGTCAAGGCAAGAATATTACGCGTCGCCCGGTGCCTCACAAGGAGGAGGAGGCGACCATCGCAAGGGATTATTTTGCGGGTTGGGATAACAGCAAGGTGAATTATACTTGGGCCGGCCTGTCGTTCCCGCGTCCTACGTACGGCGACGACAGCGATTAATTATTTGGATGGTCCATACTTTGGGATGAATAATGTTGTTGATCTCAGCTTTGAGGATTTTTAACCGGGAAAAATGTATTGCAGGGGGCACATAGTAGTTAAACCCCCAGCCGGCATTCCATCCTGCTGGATTGAGCAGGCCCTTCGGACAGAGGACAAAGGGCGGCCATTCGGTGCCGGAATAGATCTGGAGCGGCGTCACGCCATCCCAGTGGTCAAGCGTCCAGTCATCAATTAAGGCTGGGGTGGGGAATTAGTATCATTGCATCAAGAACACTTGACACCTGAAACCTCCCTGCTACACCCGGGTCGGTAGCTTCGAGTTGACGGCGCCGACGGCGCCGACGCGCTGCAACACCTGTCTTGAACGGTGAGCTCAAGTTGCTGAATGACAAAGGGAAGGGAGTGTACATTTGGCGCGAAGGCGGTACCAAAATTGGGACGCCGTGGGCCTGGGCATGGGCCCGGATAAAAGGTGATGGCGGTATGGTCCGAGATGGCGCCGTGGGTACCACCACCAAAGTACATGTGGAAATGCTGCGATGTCGATTTACTTAGTTGTGATCACGCCAATGGGGAGGAAGCAAGTAGTAATATTCAGTGCGGTAGAAAAACAAGGCTAGTTGGTGGACACTCGTTCAACAGGTTCGCCATCGGAGCTATAGCGTTGTTCATATTCCAGTTATTGTTCAACCCACGCTACCTCAATGGGCTCCCCATTACGAGCGAAGCGGCGGAGGCGGAGGTGGAGATTGAGGGCGATTGGCATTGAGAGGTATGGGCAGCAGATGTCATAGGTGAGGATTGAAGAGCAGTGGGGGTCCATAAGATAGGCCAGAGCCAGAACATTGTAGTGAATGGGCTCGCCGGCCTGCAAACTAATCGCACGTTAGCAAGTCCGACCAGTCGCGAAGCCCTTGAAAAGTACGTACTGGGTCTGACGCTGGCATTTACGGGGGAGACGGGCTCCTGGTACCGGATTAACTCACGACCTAAATTTTGTTAGTTGAGTTCCACAGGCAGACGAAGAATCACTCACAATCATTCACCATTTTGGAAAGTGGTGGTTGAAGGAAACAAGACGCTGCAACCGGGCCGGTGAAGGCTCAGCACAACATGACCAATTAGGTTGAATACCACTACTTATTTGGCATCTTAAATCTACGCTCCAAAAATCAAAAAAAAAATTGCGAAGTTGATATTACAGTTTATACTTTTTACAGACATTGTAGTTAGTAAGAGGTACATATTACATTTTGGACGGAAGTGGATCGTAGTTCGCAGAGCGGTAAGTAGGTGTACGCGAGGTTCAAGTCGTGAAATCGGCGACGCGTTTGAGCAGCAAGAGAAGAAAGCAAGTTACAGCAAGGGTGTTGATAGCAAAGAGACTTTATGAAGAAATTCAATCGAAGGTTTGTGGGGCATGTAAGTAAGCGAACGCACCAAATCGACAATCAGGCTTTGCGGTGCTGGGGGCTATTGTGCATGACGGCCTTATTCCACGAGGACGTGGCAAAAATACATGCATCGGGCTTGCCGCTCTCACGCCAGACGGCTTCAACCGACTGACTACCGTCCCATCAGCGCCAGTGAAAGAACAAGGAAGGTTTAAGACGTACGCGGTTTGGGAAACAAAGCCCTCGATGCCGTCAATAACGAAATACATCTTATCGAAGGCAACAAATCTTTCTTTCTCCTTGTCCCATCTACAGACGGCTTTGATGTCGCAGACGCGCAGTTGTGGGAGGCGTTGGAGGATATGGCCGAAGGTTGGCGAGTAGATGATGGGGTGATGGGCCGCATCACTGTTGGCGTAAAGATGGGGGCTAAGGGTGGGTTACACAACACGAAGGGAAATGCGCGGAAATGAAATTACGAACCCGTTGGTGGACATAAGCCCGGCTTGGTTTACATACCATCCCTCATTTTCGGGGGCTTTATGGTCCGTGGCGTGGGCTCTGGTGACAAGAGCATGGATTTCCGGTTCAACGACAGAGCCAAGGGGCGAGAGGCATTCAAGGGTGACGAGGGGGACGAGAGGCGTGGACATGGTTGAAATCAAAGGGAAATAAGCGCCCATGCTGGGCCGCAGTCAATATATAGGTATAAAAAGCGGCACAAAGCGGCACCGGGAGATGGCGTGCCGCTTTTTCTAATCACATGACCGCGGCACAGCTCTTGGCCAAGTTCCTCGCGGTATGATACTAACCGGTATCATGATCTCGCCTCAATCACGGCGGTGCGTTGCTTGACTCCTCATCTACCATGTCAAAGCGGAAAGTAACGATAATAACAGAGGACGAGGACCTGAACGAGGGCAGCGACAGCGACGACTCCGTACACAACTACGCGCCGCGTCCTGGGACTCAGCGCATCCATCTCGTCCCCGATGAAGCCATTACCATTACTGAGGATGGCCGCCTGCGATCCACCATGAGCGCCATCCCAACGCCTGCCTCTCCAGCCAAAAAATCCAGGGTCACCCTCAATCCGGACGTTGTGCTACTGCCTGAGGCTTCCCAGCACATCGGCCAGAATATGTGGGAGGATGGATATTCGGAGTTTGATGCGGAGTATGGCCCTGGCCTACAGAAAGGTCCTCGAGAGCCGCGCGGCTCGGTGAGTGATTGCTAGTGCCTTTCACGATTATGGCCCTATATTGACGGCGTTGCCCAGGACGACCCAAACGAGCAGTGGGGGCGACTAGACCGTGAAACATTTCTAGATGAAGTTCTTCGTCTCGATGGGCGTGGGGACTACCTTAACCAGAACGTCTGCGCAGGGGAGGGCTGTACGGCGAGCGATCCCGTATTTCGGTGCTCGGACTGCCTGCACCTTTGTCTATACTGCGAGACATGTGTTGCCAAAACGCATCGCGGATTGCCGTTCCATCATATCCAGGTAGGTTTTTTATGTTTTATTTTGTTCATGGGGTCGAACGAGCGCTCATACTACGTAGAAATGGGACGGGGGATATTTTAAAAGGTGCAGCCTGAAGTCGCTCGGCGTCCGCATCCAGCTCGGTCACAGGTTGGGCGACCCGTGCCCCAGGCCCGAAAGGGCGTTCGACGATGACTTCGTCGTCGTCACCAGCCACACGATCGATGAAGTGGGGCTTGATTTTTGCGGCTGCGGTACAGCAGAACCTAAATCGATTCAGCTGCTCCGGATGCGGCTGTATCCTGCGACCGGCACAAATCCCCGCTCGGCTGCAACGTTGGCGGCGCTGCGGCGGTTTGACCACATGACGTTGGAATCGAAATGTTCAGCCTACGAATTTTATAATAGCTTGGCACGGGAGACGGATAACACTGGTGCCCTGCCATCGCGAGTGAGTCATAAAGAGCTTGAAAGAAAGATAGGAGGGCTGACCATTGACCAGGAACGCTACGAGGAATTTCTGCGGATGACCCGCCAATGGGAGCATATACAGCTGCTCAAACGTGCAGCGCGTGGTCACTCCACAGACGCCGATCGGATCAACGACACGAAAGCTGGCGAGTGTGCGCTGCTTTGCCCAGCGTGTCCGCAGCCTGGCAAGGACCTCCCCCCGATTGGGACAAGGTCCCGTTTGAGAAGGCGTGCGTGTACAGACTGCTTCAGGAAGGGAGTACTGAATTTTTTTTTATAGGTTTCTTTACGCGTTGTTCATTGCGTTGGATGCAAATTTTCGGCTGAAGCGGAAGGACGTCTCCTCAGAGAAAAAGGATCCGGGCTTCGTCAAGGGATGGGCGTTCTTTGGCGAGGTGACCCAATACATGGCGCATCTGGATAAGTACTGGGACCAAAAGCAAGAGGTACGTGCTTACATGGGATTTTGGGCATGGCGTTGATACTGGGGCGCAGCGCAGTACGTGCGTGGCGCACGACGCCGTAGACAAACCGGATCGCGAGTCCCTTGGCACCCACAAGTTGTACTCAAACCCATCTCATCAGAACCACCATCTGGTCAATACTTGACCAAAACACTTGAAGTAAAGCATAATCTGGGACAGTTACACTGTTTGTCTTCATTCCTGATGTTTATTTCGCACTAATTGGTCTCCTTGAGGCCCTATTTATGAAACAAGCAAAACATGACATTTGACAATTCTGAGAATTATCACCATATATTGGCCTGCTTTTTGACTTAAAATTGGTCATATAGCTTAGGAATACTAGGATAAGCCTTCAGAACATTAGCTATGACCCTGTGGCATGCTGAATATGATGAACAAGAATATACAATAAGATCACCTTAAATCATGGGGTATGGGGTGCTCAGGGTGTTAATTGTCTCATTTTCTAATGCCTATAGATGAACCAATTCCAACAGATGTGTTTTGAGATATCTCACATCATAGAGGAACCCATAATATGGCCAAAATGCAATTTCCTTGTAAGGCCAAACTGGGATGCCTTTCACTACCAGAATATACCACATCACCTGGAGGGTATCTCTGTAGCTTAAGGGGACAAGTTAATCTATCCAGGAGCTATTTCTATTGGTATATCCCCAAGAAATTATGGCCAGGACACAATTTATCAATATTCACTTTTTTTCACCCTATTACTGTACTATACTGGGCTCTAATGTATCCCAGGTGGCTTCAAAGAAGATAGAACAACATGCTTATAAGGTTAGACCATCCAAAATGGTTGAATTATGAGCCAGGGAAGGGCTGATGTCGAAAATTTCCTTTTTGGGACAAAAGCGTTAGTGTCCCAAAAGGGAAAGTCATCGGCCAAACCTCTGATGGCTCTACCAAAACTGTAGAGCTCATCAAGGGCTACAACAGTCATCTTTAGCATTATGCTCTTGGTAGCCCCATTGACCAGCCAAGGTGAATTCACACATGTTCACCAGAGCTTCACATAAACAGGGGTGTTACTCATTCATTAAGGATAATAACCTTCAGTGTTAAGGATAAAAACAATGAACCTATGCATCTAAGAAGATCTGGCTGATTTTTGCCATCCACCATTGAGATACATGCATAATTGCCTTTTATGGAACATGGAGGTGAATATAGTTGATCCCATCAGTGGCTGTGTGTCGATTAATATAGGCCAAGGAGTGCCAAACTATATCACTGATCAAATAACATGATGCTAGTGCATATGTATCACCAAAGCTAGGCATCTAAATGAACCTGGGTGATTTTCACCATCCACCATTGAAACACAACTATAATTGCCTTTTTTGGAACATGGAGGTGAATATAGTTGATTCCATCAGTGGCTGTGCATCTATCAATAAGAGCCAAGGGTGCCACAGTATATGATTGATCAAAGTAAATTGGGAAACAATGTATTCAGCATTGTAGCATCAGCTGTGGCTTGGACTCTAAAAGGGATTGTTGATACAAGTAAAGGTGGGATGTCCCTCACTACACAAATTCAAGTGGGACTTCCCACCATTGGGAAAATTACAAGTGGGACATCCCACGTCTGACAGAATAATAGTGGGATGTCCCTTGCCTGTAAGTGGGATGTCCCCCATGGAGAAGAATATGAGTGGGACATCCCACCTCAGATCAGATAACAGTGGGATGTCCCTTGCCTGTAAATGGGATGTCCCCCATGGAGAAGAGTATGAGTGGGACATCCCACCTCAGATCAGATAACAGTGGGATGTCCCTTGGCTCTGAGTGGGACTTCCCACCTTCAAAACCAGTCTCAGTGTTACATCTCACGTTGTATAAGATAATGATGGGACATCCCACTCTGAGCTGGATATTCTATGTTGACTGGTGGGATATCCCACTGGTCAGGATTAAGACAACATGACATCACATAATGATCGGAATGATAGCAGGATACCCCACATTGTGCACATTAGTTTGAGATTGTCAGTAAGCAAAGATATAATTAGAGCCATCCCAAGGACTACCTGAATTACTGCCAATGATCCAAGTCAATAGATCAATAGCTGCAAAAACACATCTTTTCTGTAGTGAAATGCTGTGGTTTCACCCACCGAAATCTGGCGCACATGGCATGGCATGGCATATGGATAGGGGTGATGGCCTATGATGAAACTGCATGAGTTATTAAGTATCATCCAATTCTGTGGAGGAATGGCTGCAAAAACCAGCTTTTCTGTTCCGAAATCCTGTGTTTCCACCCATAAATCTGCTGCTTGTGGGGCACAGCGTAAAGCTATGGACCTTGCCTTACCTTGAGACTGCATGAATGACCATGTACAATCCAAATTCCTGCAGGAACAGCTGCAAAACCAGCCTTTTCTGGTGCAAAATCCTGTATTTTTGCCTACGAAAATATGCTGTGCAGGGTGCAGCATATATGTAGCAGCATTGGCCTACCTTCAAGCCACATGTACCACCAAGCATCATGGAAAACTGTCTAGAAATGGCCCCAAAATCGTGCTTTTTTGGTGCAGCAAAATGGGAAGATGGGACATCCCACAGTTATTTTTCGGGCCCGCCTGCGGCGGGTGGGATATCCCTCAAAAAAACCAGATGGGACATCCCCCAGCAGTTTGGTGAAAAGTCCCTTCAAAGGTGGGAAGTCCCATGGGAAATGGGACCACCACTCAAACTGACCCCCCCTTAGGACGGTTATTCTCTACTAAAAATTAGGCCCATGGGGGGTCTGGGAGGGGTAGCCTGAGGTGTCGTGACGCATCTCTCGGGAGAGATCCTGATACATGGAACCGCATAACTACTGAGAGCAGATGATGTATCACTCTGCCAGTATATGGTGTGTCCGAGTCACCTGTGTCAGAATCAGAGGATAGACCTTCAAGGATGAATGGGTCCGGGTTGTCCGAATCCGCATCCCCGCCTCTCTCCTCCTCCTCGCATCGCATCGCAAAAGCGTGGATACCGATACATGCAGACACCCAATACGTCGCAATCTTGTGTGACACGGTGTCCTTGATGTTGACCCGGAGGTGCTTCAGCGAATGAAACCGGCCTTTGAGAAATCCGATTGAGTGCTCAGATCGGATGCGAAGCATCGAGATATGGTTATTGAATTTTTCGTTGTCTGGGAGGTCCCGCAGTGGCTTTTTATAGGGCACCGTTACCCATGTATCAATCTGACGGAAGTTTCAGCTTCCACAGTGAATACCAGTTGTGGAAAGCGCACCGGATAGGCGGAATCAGCCCAGATCCATTCTCCATCTTCAAAGATTTCCTCGTGCTTCTGTGCAACAAGGGTATCTCGCCAGGCGACCGCGTCGTGTGTACTCCCGACGTGGCCATAACCGAAATCGATGATCTGGAGGTTAGGTAGATTTACGATCTTATCAATAAATTAGTATTTGTATTAAGTCAATGAATCCGACAAAATACCTGGAAATTCAACGAGTAGTTGCACTTGCGATCAAAGTAGCTCTCCCCGTACCACGTTGGACGCTCGTCAAGAGGTACCAAGGTACCATCCACGAAGCACCACCCGTGTCTCCCAGCATGGCATGAGTGATTCTTCACCCAACTCTTTGCTTTCTCTTTCTCCTCGGGTGTCGGCAACCGAACGGCGGATTTCATGAAACCCGGACGCAGTACTGCCGTCAAAATTCGATGTGTGATGAGATGAACCGTCCCCTTGGCTAGCCCTGCCCAGTTGGCAACAGCCTGCAAGCTAGCGGCATTGCCGTCATGCCCAAAGCGATGCAGTGCGACGGCGAGTTGCTGTTCCACAGGCAACTGGGGGTGGTTCGAGTTGTTGAAGAAAACAGGATCGTCCTGCAAAGCCGCAACGAGGCGGTCAAATGTCAGAGGGCTGACGCGAAGATTCTGGCGAAAGTGATCGGCACGTCCATTTTTTAAGGCAGTGAGAACATGGTGAAGGTACGAGGGGCCGCGGGAAAGGGTATTACGGGGCTGCTCGTAGCGGTTCTCGTGCATATTCTCGATCTCCTCCCGTATCCAGCGGCGAAGAAATGGTGGACGATAGCCATCGAAGACTTCATCATCCGAGACGCTCTCCTCATCATCTCCATCCACTCCTGACATGTCCACGTCACCACCCACCAACGAGGCCCAGTCCTCGTCAGATTCCGAGTCAGAGTCGGAGCCAAAACCTATAGAGCGAAGTTCTGGCATGTCGTCGGAACTGCTGTCCGACTGTGACGTATCATCTGTCTCCGAATCCAGCGACACCCCTTCTATTTCGATGTCAGAGCCGAATCGCCAGTCTGGGCCCAGAATATCACTCCAGCTGTCACTACTGCTGGAGCTCGAGTTATCCGAGTCGCTAGAGTCCGAGTCCGAAGATGAGGAAGAGGCAGAGAGCAAAGCAGAGAGGTCTATGCCACTGAAGCGCTCCCGTGGATTCTCTTGCCGAAAGCGAGCTGCAGCACGTTGACGCAAGAGGGCACGCCGTTGCTGACCCTTGTTATTCCGGACATAGGCCTTTAATAGCGCCTCGGTGCGACCGGTGCGTCGGGAGGATGGCGGCATCTAGATAAAGTGGCTATGCTGCAAACTCATGTAATCTGAATAATATTTTATATAGGTAGAATCGTGTCCACAATCGCTGCAAAATCGGGGTGGTCAAAACTGAAAACGATTATCCCACGATTATGGGCGATTATGGGCATTTTTTAATTCCAAAATCGCGTCTGAATCGTTGCCTTAATCGTGCCTTAATCGCGCCTTAATCGGCTACTCTGACTGCCCCTAATGAACCCCAGAAAAATTCATCTCAGCGCTCATGCGGTGGAAGGCGGGAACTTGCTAGGAAACCGGATCAAGTATATATATATATTCAACGAAGGGCCATAAACGAGAGGGCGATGGACTAGGAATCTACAACAACTTCGGAACCGCACACAAATATCAGAAGGCGCATCAAGCGGGCTACTTCGTGAACTCGGCAGTACAGCCCGTACCGTCGTCTTGGCACGCGCCGTCGGTCGCAGGGTCCTGAACGCTGGAGCGCAATGATCGGTCAGTTTTGGGAGCTGCATATGCAAGAGGAACAACGTACATCGAAGGGATGGTTTCCGCGGTACCCGGAGCAGTCGGGAGATTCGGGAACGGCGTCGAGGCGCACGCCTGCTCGACGTCGTTGTGGGTGAGGCCAGGGGGGAAGAACGCCTGGGCTGCGCTAGCAGACAAGACTGGAGGGGCAGGGATGACCTCGGAACAGTCGACCATCTTCGAAACGTCCTGACCGACGACTTGCATCTTCGCGAACGCCTTCTGGAAAGAGGACGCCATCAGCGCCTGGTTGTTGACGTTCGCTTGCCAGAGGCAGGCGGTTGCCGAGTCGCGGGCCAAATTCGAGTCCGACTGAAGGCGCAGCACGCCGGCAACCGCAGACTCGACCTCACCCTGGTTTCCGCCCGTTCCGGGGAAGAGGGTGCCCCTGAGCTGAGTCTCGACGAAGAACTGGGTGTCGAAGACCGAGGGCGTTGAGTCGAAAGGCAGACCGGATACGGACGCGTCAACATCGTCGGCTCCAGCGATGGAGTGGCTAACATGACAATAAGCTACAAGTGAAATGACTCCTAGAAATTGCGTACGAGGCGAGGAGCGCCACAACCTCTGCAGGGGTGAAGCCAGCGTCGCCCATGCGGGCGAGAATATCGTCAACGGTCTCTTGAGAGGACTTCAGAACGTCAACGTCTGTACTGGCCTAAGCACGTACGGAAAGGCTCGGGAACAGTGCCGTCCGGAGCGGAGAATGCCGCATCGACACGGCCGAACATGAACGTCGGGCGAAGGATACCGGGGCACTTCGTCAAGCTGACCGCGGCGGAAAACTGGATGCTAGGAGAGATATAAGTAAGAAAGACATAGATGTGCTGACGGCAAGTCGTACAAGTCGGCAACCGAGATGTTGTGGTTTGCGATGAAAGGCGCCTCGAGGTTGAAGGCGTCGGCGATGCCGAGGTTGGCGTCAAAGCCGAGCTCAGTCTCCGCAAAGATGAAGATCGAGCCGTCTGCGCCAGTACTGCCGCATTGGTCAGCCGCAGTATCAACAGGGGAGAGGAGGATATCAATTCATACCCCATGCTCGGGTTGCTGTTCGAAAAGCCAATGGCATCGTGGAAAGCGACGCGCAGGGCGGTATGAGCGGCATCGCTGCAGTCGTCGTCGGCGAACATGTTTGTCTGGATGTCCTCGAGCACGGGGAACAGAGCGCAGCAGGCCGCGTTAGACACTGTGTTGCCGTCGGGGCACACTACACGACGAGTGAGCGCCGCTACAAACGCTTTTCAGTTCGACAAAGTCAGGTTCAGAGGAGAGGTGGCACCGTTTGAAACCGTCGCGAGAGCGGCGAGCAGAACAAATGTCGTGGACAACATTGCAACCAGGGCTAAGGATTCCGAAGACGGTAGCCAAATGAGCAGGTGAAGGCTGAGTCTCTCCGGGCTTTCGCAACGCTGCTTTTATACTGCTCATTGGCCCTTCCGGCTAACTTGGGACGTGCTCATTCAGTAAGAATTCAAGCGAATTGGTATGCACGGCGGGTTTAATTCAGGGATTTTCACGTCGGTTCAACGCGACCGTGTCGGTCCGGACACATGCATATTGTCTGTCCGGTCCCAGCGACCGTGGTAACAGATTGTACTACGCCGGAAGTTGGCCGCGAGCACGGGTACTTACCGATACTACGGGATGCGAAGGCTCGGTGATGTGTGAGAATAAAAACTTACAATGCAATCGTGAAGCCGGTGTAAATGTACTGACCCAGCTCGGTGGATTCATACGATATATTTCTATTTCTCATGGGCGCAAAGTCGGGTACGGATAAGGAGTTGTATTTACCTGTGCTGAAGAAGAATCATGAGTCGGGTATTCATTGGGTAATTTGATGGTGTGCTCTCGTCGTCGAGGATGACAGTCCCCCGCGAGTCGTTCGTGGGCTTGGCCTGAAATCCTGTCCGGAATGACCTTCACCACCAGGAATGTTGATCCCGGGATGAATCACGGACCCTTGCCGGCATTCTTCTCACAGCAAGCGAGAAATAGAATGAGATATCTATTTTTTGCTGCGTAAATTTATCCCCTCCCACGACTCGTGTAAACTGTACCAGATTAGCGGGGTGATGTACGGTCTCAAAGAACCAGTCAGTACCTGCTGCGGGCCCGAATTTATTCTGTTGTAAATGGCGAGGAGAACATGTATGCGAAGTGCGGCGTTGTACCTGCATTCTTGCATTGCGCGGTAGACCGCGCAATTCCCACGAACCCACGACTCGCTAGAGCTAGCCATCAGCTCAGCTATTTAGCCCTTGAGTTCAGTGATTGTATTTCTGTAGTCAATCACACCACAGGCTGAAAAACATGAGGGGGGCTATACAGTGGGGGTAGGTATCATTGGCAGCCTCGAGGAACCGTGAACAATGAAAAGTCGGAATCTGTTGCGCGAGCAATCTAGGCTGACAGGACACCGAGCCGATGGTAAAGAAGCCGAAGCAATCTATTGTAGAACATGTTCGATCAGGCTTTGCACAACGAGGAAGGACAAATAGAACAGCAACATTAATTTTAGCCAGTAGTTTGAACTGTGGGTAGGCTCTGCGTGATACATCAATGCGGTAACAAGCGGAGTTTCGAATTCCCGTCGCCTCGGCAGGCATCCCGGATTTGAACTGTCCCTCACACGGCGAGAGATGTAAAAGAACCAAATGTGAGAAATTTCTCTTCATACTTGCCTGCAGTCATTTTGGTGTGGGTATTCCATTTCCTCCGATAGATCGTGGGAGTTGAGTGAAGAATAAATTATCCGAATCAACGAATGAATGAGCGGGGCAAATTTGCATACATACCCGATAGCCCAGCATAATCTAGTTGCGTCCTGCACAGTCGGACGTTGAGGACGCCGGGTTAGCGTACGCCTCCCATTTTCGTCGCAGGAATTCTATCTGACTCCAGGGTGCGGTAGTTGGGGCTGAATACGGCAGATTTTCAAAAAACGTGGAGAAAGCCACCTAAGTAAAGGATAAGTTGGGAGGTTCAAATATTCAATGCGCACTTGGTGTCAGGTAGACCGCAACGGTGAATTGTAGGCCGGTTATCGTGAACGGTACGTGCAATCACTGCGGATCTTCGCCTGACTGATATTATCCTACATATCTATGCTCATACTTTATCCAGGTCTGGGCCGCACTCCTCGCTGGGCAAATGTGATTTGCCTTTCCATTGATAGTGACTCGAGAAACGTCAGGTATTTTCGAACTTTTGTCTCAAAATGTGCGCCCTGATGGAGCCGTGAAGGATGGATTATGATCTGGGAAGAGACCTTTGCGTCGGGTCTTATCAGTATTCTGTTCGGGGAGACGCTGTGTACTCTTTGGACTTCGTGTAATTCTGATATTTGAACCCATAAGGGATGCCAAAAGTCCCAAAAACTCGGGGCTTTGCTGAGTATCCCGGCAGGTCTGACGAGTTCTCGCCCACTCGGTGTCCGGTGGTGAAAACACCAGCCTTGTCGATGGGTATTCGCAAAGCCGGATAACGGCGATTAGTTCATACAGACGAGGATTGAGGCTTTGCAGGCCGACGTCCTAAAATTGCGTCGCCTGCTTTTTTAGATACCGGAAAGAACCAACGCACTGGATTCTGAATACAGGTGTGCTGGATGCTTATAAGGAGTTCAATGTGCCGATTCCGCCGAGAATTCCACAGTCACCATCGAGCGAGTTGTCCAGTCTTGTCATCGCATGTGGGTTGGGTCGCATGCGCAACTCTATTTTCGGGACCGAAAAAGCTGAGATGTCCTGTAGGGCCCACAATGTGGACAACACTTGGAAGTCTCGGTGATTCCTGAGTGACCCACCCCGTGTCCGCGTACGTCGCAGACCTAAAATGTCCATCTCACCCCGAGTGAAGAAAAGGAAGCGACAGTGAGAAAAATTTCTATGAATACTTGCACAGAGCTATTTTAGAGCTTGTATTTTTGTGAGCGTGATGCCATCCCATGGATCGTGGATTAAGACAGTACCGGGTCAATGGATCTCATATACAAGGCTTTTTTCGCAGGTAGAAGTCGTTGCGGGTCCGAATTTATGGTACATACCCGACCAACCAAGAATAGTGTGAGGAAAGTGTTTGGCTGCCGTGGAATCGGCACCGGTGGCTGTAGGCTGTTCCGAAGCCCGGGTGACATCGTGTTGTGCAAGTAAATCGACGAGCGACTCCTGACCTGATTGCGAGCTTCGAATATTGCAAAAGCCGGTCTGGCCATCCTAGCACTTGGAACAGAAATGACTAAAATAATGGAAACAATCGGCTGCTGTTTATAACGAGTTATGAACAAGTTTACTCGGTCACTGAGCAGCCAGAAACACGATGCTCCATCCTCACATATGCTCCCCATGGTGTCGCATCACCGGTAGGACTGGATGTGGAAGAAGGTGAGACGGGGAAGGGAGTTACAAAGAACAACACAAGGAATAATACACCGGCTCAGCAGCAGTGAGCTAGTGCGCGAAGACGAGGCCTTGGGTATGGTTATTTCGGAGCAGGCGCATGACTTACCGCGGCAACAGGATCTTCCTGGGGCTGCGGATCGGACCCCGATCAAAAATGGATTGCAACAGGAAATGTGGGCAGCAGATGATTGAAACCACCAGCACTCATTCGAATAAGCACACCTACTGCCGAGTCATTGAGTTACATTTTCCGGCCAGCCCGCACTTGCGTGAGCAACGCATGAATCCGGGTCAGTAACGATCTGGAAAGAACGTACCAGTCACGACACGAAAATATTATTATTGAAAATCTTTCCTTACATTTGCTTCCGAGCTGCTTCGAGATCAGATTCGCGGCAGTGAGCCAGAAATAGGGATCTAAATGACTAAAATGCCTCAAAGGAGCGCATGACAGATTGCAGGAAGCAAAAGACCAAAGGGATGTAGGCGCTGCTCGGACTCAGATTGGCCTAAAGTGAGGTTTGGAAGCATCATGCTTTGAGAGGGCAGAAAACAAGGGTGCAGAGTGGGTTCAGGTGACCAGAATCGCAGGAATGAAAGAGCATTGATTTTGCGATGTGGCGGGAGAGTTGGCGGGCTTACTCCCGACATCCTCGCCCTCAAGTCCCACGCCGACCACAAGGCTACGCCCGTGGGCGCCATTGCTGGCGGTGTGGTGGGGAGTGTTTTGCTTCTGCTCCTTACCGTCGTCCTCATTTTCCTTTGGAAGAAGATACGGAACTCAGCGCCCTCGGAAAAGACGACCACGGACTCGGACAAGCCTTCGCCAACATTTCTTCCAGCTACCGGTTCCCACCTATAACCTCTAGTACCTTCAGTCCCTTCGTTCCGTTCAATTTTGGCGAGCCATCCCGCTGGGAAATGCGGGGAAAAGAACCGGTGTTGACCTCCGGGCCGTTAAATCCTAGGCGAATGCCCCGTTGTCTTCAGGAATGGTCGACGAAGCTCAGAGGGATACTTGTGACAGTCAGGGAGGAACGCCCACAGGATTATGATTTCGTTTAAATTATTCTGCGTGCCAACCGTGTATTCACCCCAATTCCAAGCTCGTGGGTCCAATACTTACCGATCGCATCGCGTCGGCCATTCAAGATCGCTTTTCAGCACCGTGTGGCTGACCGACTCGCTGTGTGACCATGACAATCGCGCTTGCTTCCAGGTATGTACCCCCCACATTCACCCTCCTCCTATCATACTACTCGTATGATGGGCCAAAGGAATACCTGTATTCCGTGCTAGCCTCGGGGTGGAGAAATTAATTCAAAAAAATAGTAGAGCTTGTACTTGCTCTCGATGTTTCTTCTCGGATCACAATTATATTACCGTACCATTTCGTTCAAATCGACAGTCACGCGTCACACACCCCCCTGTCGATGTCGAATTTTGGTCGTGGTCACGCGTCACGCAGGTGTTTGTCGAATGTCCCGAGCGTGACCAAGACCCCAACATCGCCCCGGAGTTGCAAAAAAGGCAAGATTTTCGAAATTTTGCGTCCCAAAAGTCGAAAATTTTGGGGTGTCACGCAAAAATTTCGGTGCTGTCGAATTGTCGAATTGGTTGAAAGGGTCACGCGTCACACCCCCTGTCGATCTGAACGAAATGGTACGGTACATTGCGCAATCACTGCGTGCCGACCCCATGTAGACGCACCTTGGTGTACATCGTTACACATGTGGCTACATAGTGGCGACATGCCTTGATCTGTGTCGATCTTCGGTTGCATCCGCCTACGTCTGTGTACGCCGGACACGGTCCTTCTACCCATCTACATATGTCTACACGTATCCACACTGTAGACGCATGTAGACATACCTCGCTTAACTTCATAATGTGTGGTTGTGCTGTTCTACTATGTAGTGAACTCATGGCCATCCTTTGGCACCTCACTGTTTTATCTGTCAAACGAGTCTACCGTAATCTTCGAAGAACACTAGACCTTGGTATCACCTACAAACGGATGACAGGCTCTGAAGACGGTGATACTTCGCAGCCGAGACTGTTTGCCGACGCCGACTGGGGAAATTTTCTGGTTGACCGCAAATCGATATCCGGCTCTATGCTTGCAGAGGGAGCAAGCTGCAACACCTTGGTCGTCCAAGAAACAGGCCACCGTGACATTGTCAACCATGGAGGCCGAAGATATCTCACTCTCGCATGCAGCCACCGAAAACCTTTGGTTACGTTCAGCGAACTTGCCCTCCCCCTTCTTCGCCTACCCCTATTTTCGTTGATAGCCGGAGTGTCATTGATATCCGCCATCACTCAAGGGGCTACCGATTCCCGAAAAATCTACCCGGACCCTATATTTTTTTTTCAGCGAGGTTGGCGACCCCCTCCCCCCTACGTAATGACAGATTCCCTTATTGGGAAAGACCCATTTGGGATTATCCCCGAAAGCGCCGCAAAAGCACGATTTCTGTATCGAAAATGGCTGTAGTTCGTTGCAGGATACCTTAGAATCATTCCCATGAGGCTGGGACTACAATCAAGGTCAAACCAATTTTTTTCAATGCCGCTACACGTGATGGGAGGGGCTGTGCCCTGTACACCACCCATAATCTTTCATGTTCGCACAACCATCTGTAATGTTCTCACATTCACTCAAGGAACTTTTATGATTGTACAAGTATCATTCCAGGTTAAATATCTCATTTTTTGCCTTCCACCAACCAATCAGATGTCTAATTTATCCTCTAGTGCTTCAAACCAGCCTATGCTTACCTCAAGAGGCACTTTTCACCCTCCAGAGAACACAAACGGTGCAGATAGTATGTTTATTATCTTCTCTGAGCTTTTCTGTGCCCCCAAGCCCAGTTGTGTAAAAGGGTACAAAGTTTTTTTTTCATGGCCAGAGGGGCCCCCCTCCCCCCCCCTATATATGGAAATTTCTTATCTTGGTAGCCCCTTGCCATCACTCTAACGAGGTATCAGTCACTGCGTTCCACATCCACCTAAACTTAGGTGGCCCTAGCTGAGGCATCAGCGTAGGTAAGCGTAGTCGGCTAAGTAGTAAGCTGGGGCAGTGTAGTCGGCTATGCGCAGATCTGATGCCAGCTGAGCGCGCTGCAGCGTAGCTCAAGTGTAGCCGCCTACGCTCAGATCAGGCTATGTCATCCTAGGTGAGTGTAGGTGAGTGTAGGCTGCTAGGCTCAACTACACTGACCCAAGGCTACTGCTTTCGTTCTGAAACCGCCAGGAAAGAAGCTTCCCCACGCCACCAGTGTAGCCTAAGTGAGTGTAGACGGACTGCGATCAACCCCGTACTTGAGAAATCTTGTGTCCAGTCATGATCTAAAAACTACAATTTGACTCCAATTGGTCCACTGCAACAACCAGTTTCAGATTTTTCGGGCTATTTGCGTAGCCCGAGCCCAGTGTAGGTGCCTAGACTCAGCTACACAAACCTACACACAGCTACACTTACCTACACTCAGCTAGGCCGAGCTACGCTGATCTATGCTGAGCTACACAGACTTTGTGTAGGCCACCTAGGCTCAGGCCTCTGTTTAGCTGAGTGTAGGTCAGCTAGACTCATCTAAGTTTAGGTGGATGCGGAACACAGTGAGTTCACCACTGCGAATCGGCAGAAAACCTAGCCGATATCTTTACGAAACCATTGCACCCAGTACAACATGAGGAGCAAGGATGACTCGAGTTTGAGGGGGAGTGTTGGAATTACAAACATCGAGCCATGGATATTAGCCACGTAACAGCCACGCAGATGGGCAATGTAGAAAAGGCAGTGCACGGTGATACACCGACTCCGGGGCTAAGCTCGGAGAAGTAGACGCAGGTGTACGAGGTGGTCCAAGATGTTCCAGACCCAAATAGGTAGGTGCAAGGTGAATGTCCGTGAACGAGATATAGACGAGGATGGGTACGGCGGGAGACTTCAGCGATGACGGCGCGACTAATGGGCTAAGCGAGGGTGTTCGACGTAGGACCTAAAACGGAACTAAACGATAAGTGACAGTGATCAAGGACGACGAAGGACTTCAACGAAAACGGTGACGAGGGCTTATGGCAGATAGACTGCAGAGGGCGACAGATTCCAAGGAGCAGGTCTCAAAAGAGATCTATTGCAATGGGGGTGCGGATCTCTTACGTTACATCGTAAAGACCGGGGTATTTATAGTAAAATGGGAAGGGGAGTGCATAAGGGGAAAGAGATGAGTAGAGTCAAAGAGCGAGTCAGTGGGAGTCATTGAGAGTCGCTGGGAGTCATTTTATAGCGCCGCCGCGCCCGAATTGAGAGAGCGGAGCGTACCGGGGCGGAAATCTTTGAAGTGTTGATCCCTTTGATCCGCTTTTCCATATGTGGAAGTATATCAGTCTTATTCCCGCTCCGTTCTCGGGCTGCGGAGACCGCTCGCATGTGGGAATTCCCGTTCGTGAAAGGGGAAAGTAGCGTGGGAACTCCGTCTTTGTAGTCAAGGGTTCGGCGCTGGTTCCGTAGCCAGCGCACACCGGTGCGCATCAACGGCAGTACGCACATCAACCATTGTCTATTGAGACAAGGAGTTTAAACTCAGCATTATCTTGTGTCTCATTGTCCTATTTATCCATTGTCCTCCAAGGGAGTATAAATACGAGCATGTATCTCAATGCAATACACCAAATATCTTCCCCCCATTATATTCTTCAATATGTTGCACTAATTCCATTCTCGCTGGAACGACCCCAGGACTTGAAGTAACCATTGATTTCGTTGGATTGAATGCGTACATAACCACAGAGTGTCTCTATGGAAAACTTTGCAACACTCAAAGCCCGACCGCCGTGAGAAGTGCATTGAAATTTGGAGTACCCAACCCGGTGACGGGGTCCCAGCCTGGAGCCGCAGAGAACCCGCTGCATCTTGGTGAGCACCTGCATACTAAGAGAGCCGATAAGTAAAAATAACTTACTTCGTATTGCAACCGGGGTTATTGCCTGTGCTGTGGTGAGCTCGGCTGTTTCGCCTCTAAATGAAAATATTTGATACGCACCAGAGGTAATGTCGGTAAAGGCAGCCTTACCCGAGGAGCTATACAGAAAAGGATTGAGGAAACCCATTACTGGCTTCCCTTCCGCAATTAAACGGTCGTTCACGAGCGCGATGAGAGCCGCGAAGATGGGGGTTGCGCAGCTCGTGCCCCCGACCAGATACAACTGCAACAATCAGTACAGGCAGTTCTACAACGCCTGGAAAGGAATTAACACACGCTACCGTCTGAGTAATTATCACCTCAGGTCTGAATACGCCAGAGCATAGTAGTCACTGTGACTCACCCCAAACAAATTCAACATCGAGGGCCTGAAGGGCGACGTCCGGAATTCCACGGCCGCTGGTGTTGTACAAGCCGGCGTATTCGTCACCAATGGACGCGATGTATGCGGCGACTTCGGCGGCTTGGTAGGCAGGGGTCGGGAAGATATTGGAAAATCCACCCGCGGACAGGGCTGCGGCAGTTTGCGGGGCAAGACCACTGCTGCCTCCCACAGAGGTGATACTGATGAGCGCAGTACAAGTTACATCGGGGGTTTCATGAGGCAGAGAGCATCTCGTACAATGGGCAAGTGCCTGGTACCGTGGGCTGAAACGTCGAGCATGAGGCGGGCTGCAGACCACTGACACCACCTACACCATGTTCAGCCGTGCCTCGATTCACTATGACGCGAAAACGAACCATCCCCAGACGCGAACAGAACACTGATGCCTGTGCCCAATGATCATGAGTGTTCAGAGACCAAGTGACCACGTATTTGCCATACCGACTGCGCCGAGCTGCGTATAGGCATTGCACATGCCACTGTCGTGCCCGGGTAGTTAATGAGGTGAGGTAAAGGTACAAGGAAGAGACGTACATGCTGACCGAGACTGGCACAGTGTTCTCGTTGAAAACGTAGCTTGTCGTCAGAACAGTGGGACGATTTTTGATTGGTGCAGCAAGAATAGAGTTGGCAATATCCTGGGATGGAAATTAGACTGTTCAATCCAAAGGGATTCGGATTCAAGCTCACAATAAAACCCCAGATATCATCCGTGTAATCAGCCCCCACCGATATGAACGTAGTGGGCACTCCCCCAGCCAATCCCACTGTCATCTCAATATCCAGGTCGGCTGAAATGGGATTGATTATTATAGGTTACATTCAAGAAGGAAGTAGGTTTGACCTTCATCCCCAGCCTGGCTGAAATCGAGCAGAAAATTGGGCGAGTGCGTTACAACTGTCGAGTTCCACTCACCCTTGCGCCTGGGTATTGACGCCACCGTCGATATCCATCACGGTGAAGTTGGACCCCACGAGATCCGGCTGAAGGTTTTTTAGGAATAGCTGCATGCGGCGGTGAGTTGAGCTCTGATCGGACAATGAGATTTTCCACGGACGGCAAGGTCGGAATAAGACGCGTATTGCTAAAAATAAATAAATTGGAAAGATCCCAAGCAAAAGGGAACATGGGGGGCATACACCGATATAGCCAGCAACGCCGATTGTGTTCTGGGCTGAGTGGTTCGCCCTGGCAGTGGGGAAGCCGTAAAGCGCCTCAATGCAAGACTGATGTGATCTAAATCTCAGCCTATTTCAACCAAAGGAAGGAAATACGTACCGGAGTCACGGTGTTGGCACACGACGTTACGGTATCAGAGGTAGGTGCCACCCGCTCCTCAACGATTGCGTGGCCCTCGACTTTTACGCGGTTCAGGGATGGAGCAGTGAGTGGCGGCACAAATGCCACGGTCGGGTGTATAAACTGAATATGAGACTGCAGCGACGCGGGAATTGAGTACGAGAGTGTGCGGATACTCGTTTTCCCGCTCGCTATATGTGTGAACGAGCTGAACTGGGCGCTGAGAAGCGTGTTGGCAGTGCTGACAGGGACGGTGATCTGGAGCAGGTCGCCAGCAGGCGAGACGCTCTTCGCAGTGATGCCGTACGTTTGGAGCCATCTAGACACCTCGGAGACGGTCACCGTTGTGGGCCGCACGAACGTTGCTACCTGGAGAAGAGGGGGATAAAGGTGTGGGCGAGAGGGAAGAATGACGTAGATGTACGCACCTCGTCAACAGTAAGATGTTGCCCATACAACACATTGGCGGGATCGGATACAGCGTACGTCTTTGATTGAAGACCAACAATATCGGATTGCACAAGCGCGATGCGGAGTGTTATCTCATGGTCTGGAGAAACGGAGCCGGAAACCGCGAAGCCGGACGGTAGTACAGCCACGCTCTCGTGGACAGTCATTGCGCGGCGATCCAGGGGGTTTACGCTCGCTGTTGCGAGCGCCGTCACGAGGGCCAGAACGAAAGAAAGAAAACGCATTGTGGGAGCAGGGCGGAGCGCTGAGAGTTGCAAGGCCCACCTAGACTCAAATAGTAGGGATTTTTTGCCAGCGGACGCGGAACAATGGAAGATCTATATGAGAACTGCCAGGTTGAACTGATTTCTCCGAAGTTTTCTATTCTAGTCCATCATACCGGTGTTTATGCGCCATGATAACCTCCGAACTTGAGCTGGCCACGAGGATTGACGAGGGACATACGATATGCAAACTCCTGGCGTTGGGTGACTAAGGCTCAAAATATGGCCAGTGGAGTTTAAAGCGACCTGGGGTTTGAACGCCGTCGGATCGTGTGCCAATGATCTGAGAGGCGCCCCTTGATAAAGAATCTGCGAAGCAGAACCCTTTAGCGGAGGTACCGGATCCAACATTGAGAACACTTCCGAATTTCTGGGCCAGCGATAACAGGGGAAGTTCGCCGTGATTCTGACTTCAAGAGACAGACAGAGACATGCTCCAAGCGAGAAATTCTTGGACGATAACGTATCCGAGGTGCGTGTAAAGGAGCATAGAGCGAAAGAAACAAGGATTCCAATAGCTTAGGCGCAGTGTATCGCAGTATTGGATATCAGTGTCAGTGACGTAATGCCTGAATCGAAGCAACACAAGCGGTCGCCGGCGCTTCGCGCCGGCTCCCACTTGCTCGCCTTCTTTGCTGGTAACTTTTCATCGAGTAGCCTGAACAAATTCTTTTGATGTGTTCTGCAAATCGCAGGCTCAAAACAGGTAAAGCTGGAGAGTAAACAGCGGCTCGGAGCGGAACTCTAGTGAATACATGCGAAGGCGAGAAGAACAGACCATCTGTTAATTAAATAAGGTCTAAATTGATCTGTCTAAAGCGGCATATCGACTGTTGAGCTACCCATCAAGCTCTTCTCGGTCTTCTCCGGAGTCTGCCGCTCGGCAGACGAGCGGAGCTTAATATAACGATTAATGACTGCATGCCGTTGGATGGCGCTAATCTGCCGTCCCTTGGTCATGCGACGCAATTTAACCATATGGAGATACAGCTTCAGACAGACGGAAGGCTCGATTTTATAAAGAGGGTGATACGGCCAGAGAAAGCGGGGATCCGTGACAGAAATTATGGTCCCGGGACTGCAGTTACGACATAGACATGCGGTAAAAACGGCCAGAACGGCGCGTTAGAAGAGACCGATACAGACATAGAAGATTTGGGTTTGGATTAGTACAAATTTGTCGCATTACATTCAAAGCTAGATGCGGGGGGTGAGACAATGTTTACCCGTGCAGCGTCCGCATTCCTTAGATAGGTATAAATACACCCCTGAGTTTAGCAATAGGACAGTCTTGGTCGAATGAGGTGGACGACTTGATCGAGGTTTTGAGGAACAGGAAGGATTCCAGAGCCAAAAGAAAAGCGTGAGGTCGGGTCGTGGGCTTGAGGATCCCACGATTGTAACGTCAAAAGCATCGTAGCTGCAGTGACGCTTAGTGGACTGAATATATGTTACATCCGCTGAATAGGTAGCGGAGAACGGAGGCGACGACGCAGCGCTGAGAATAGCAGAGATGATGGAGGTGGAATCCAAGAAGCGATCCAAAGGACAGCAGCCATTTGAGCGGAGGTTGAGGGCTGATCGGGGACCGCAAATTTCTGGTCAGCTGGTTCATGAATGGGATAATTTCGGGGGTGCACACGGGACCAATCTGATTCGACACATCTGCTTAAGGTACGAGTAATCACGGAATTTCCGGCTGCTCAATGAGGACTCTACAATGCGTCTCTTTGCTTTTCGAATCAAAATCAAATTTCAGAGACGCTATTGAACAACTTCTTTTACCAATATTGGCCCAGAAAGTCAACGAACACCGAGAACGATCTTTGATGGGCCGGCAATGTCCGGCATCGAGTGACTGATTTCGATGAAACACAAGAGCGCGGCGGGCAGCTTCGCAGCCCACCACTTCGTTAAGTGATGAGCACTTGAGTTAGCACCCTTGCCAAAGTTTAAAGCTGTATATTCCAAAGGATTGAGGCTGATTCGCCAAAAGCGGAGTTTAAAAAGGCTTCGGATGGACAGGCTTAATTTTAAGAGAGGGAGAAGCACCAGGGCTCATATTCTGAAGAGATAGATCAGATGTGAGTGCACTTACAAGAGACTTAGTCACTGAAGGTTTCGAAAGCATGGCTGGAGGTGCCGACCCGGAGGAAGTTCAAATGCCGACGATTATGTAATAAGTAAGCAGGCCACCACTACACGGTGGCGCGGTTAGTCACAGACCAGCACAGTCCACATCTGTCTCAAAATGATGGGGATCATTACGCCCATCTTTCTTCTCCCCAGCTTTCAAGACCTCCCTTTCGTCAGTCGTCTTTTCCCCGCTGTTTTTTGCCCCAAGGCTAAACCCACTGTCTCAACTACTTATAGTATAAAGGACTTGCTCTTACCCTGAATTCTTCATTGTGTGAGACAATCTCGACATCCGCCAGCTAATACTAGCACTAACCAACCATGTCTCTAGTCTTCCAGACTGCCAGTTCAACACCGGGCAGACGGCGGTAGAGCTCCTTCCAGACGACTCGCAGTTCCCCAGCGGCAAGTGTATCCAGAGCATTCTGTGTTCGAATATCGCCGTCGATTCGCGGGGACTCTGGAGGAGAATGGTGTGTTCTTCGGCTGAACAACAGCCGTCTTTGCTATAGCTCATACCCCCTGGCGGCCAGAAAAATGTATGGGTTATCACAAAATCAAAACAGAAATGGATGGAGGACATGCTGCGACGTGCCGAGTCGCAGTCAGGTACGATAACATTGTGGCACGGCTACTGTGATAGTGTGAATGGACTCGCACCTGGCTTCAATATATTCCAAGATCGAATACAGTTACTGCATATACTACAATAAGCAACACAAGACGCATTAAACTGAAAAGTACTCGGCAAATTGATTCATCGGGCGACTGTATGTATCTGAATAGACAACAAGCCCGGCGGCACAAGAGAGTGGTAACTGGTTCAGCACGCTGCGCGCAAAGGAGCCGTCTTCTTCCTCTGGATTTATGTCAAAGCGGAGCTCCTGCAGATGTTTCAGGCTCTTCAATGCCTCGTCGGCTTCGACGCATCGCTCAGTCCTGGGATCCTCCTCCCATTCGCTACTGAAGGCGAAGGTTAGGACTGCAAGACGCGGCGTTCGCAGCGGGAGGGTGGGAATGGCCGACATCAGCAACGTCGGAATGTATATCCCCCTCATCTCCCCTTGGAATTTCAGAGAACGGAGATCTGGCATGGTGGGAAGGGCGAAGGAGGGTGCATTTGGATCCTCCCGATGCAACAGCACTGCCGAGACCGTGAGACTACTGCCCACAAAGAGAGGGGAGAATATAATAAACTGACTTCCAAAGTCTATCAAAAGATGTTGGATGGAATGCGAGTATTTCGACGCGAATTTCTCGAACTCTCCAAGAGAAGCGCGTGTTGGTGAGGTGAGCTGCAGAGAGTGCATGTTTGTCAGATGCAGCTCGACAGCCGCATCGAGCATGAAAGCGTGGAGAGGGGCAGACCTCGTCGGCGAGTATTTGAGGACGAGACGACCCAGTTTGGCGGTGGGCGAATTCTGGGTCCATGCGATTCCGGCATCGAGCGGGCATGGAGCATTGCTGCATTCTCTGCCCATGTCGAAAGGATCTAGGGCGACAACCTCGCATGACACCAGCGCGTGAAGGATAAGGGGAGAAGGTGCAGACGGGCAATGGAACGCAATGCAGCGCAGCGTCGGGAACGAGACGAGCGAGAACAGCGCCACTCGTAACTGGGGAGGAGCATTCTGGTACCATTTCCCAATGGCAGATAATACGAACCGCTGGACTCCGATGAAAAGTGGGAACGCCGCAGTAAACAAGCCATAGTCGTTCCCGACCCCATCGCCGAGAGAGATGTGCAAATCGCGCACATACGCCGCGAGGTGAGGTCGGCGAATGAGCCCCTTGAGCGATTTGTTACGGGTGGGACCAAAATATACCGAGTGGAAAAGACGGCGCTGGCTCGTGACACGGAACCTAGTTGCCACCAATGCGCACGCTTTAAGACTCCTTTTGACGCGCACCCAAGGATTGCCTTGGTCCGCCGCCTCGACTTCCTCGATGATGGCGTCAATGAGTTCCTGGGCGAGTGAATCCATGAGTCCGTGGTGAAGGTACCGATCAACGGAAGAAAATTTCACTTTGGTCGTGTTTCCCTCTTCGAAGAAGCTTCGGCGTCCGAGGCAACGAATTTTGATGCGAGATGGCATAACACAGTCGTGGTGAGCATGAGGCGAGAATTCGGGGAATGCGAAGCTTAAGTATTTCAATTTGGGACCGCAAATTGCAATGTAAACGGATATTCGCTGCTGCAGGAAAAGGCGTACTGATGAGCGTGCGAAGACAGTGCAATTTCTTGTGACTGTGTGTGCGTGAGTTCCGGGGTGGACGACGACGAGAGGAGGGCAAGAGCGAAAAGCGAAACGGACCATAAAGCTACAACATGCGAGGTACGAGCATGCCGTTGTAATGTCTGTCTAGGAGAGACTACCATAAAGTCGATGACATGATTGCCGGTGATCGAAGTTGCTCTTTCGCTTTGGCTGCCTCCTCTTCGTTCAACCGCTCTGACCCTCTGGCAACGACCCCGCTAATATCTAGGTATTTAAGCCCACCCCAAGACACCCAAACTTTAGCAAATACCGCAACGCCTAACAGCCATCAGATGGCTCCAATGGCTGCAGCGCAAACACTCTAATGGCGCACAGAAATTTCGAAATGCGACGAAAACATCTGTCGAGTCTTACTGACAAAACACCAACTTCCCAGTTGTAATTCATTTTTTTGTCGCAATTATCTTTACAATTCTGCCGTTTGTCGTGATCCAGTGCTAAAATTGATGCGTCCTGCAATCTCTTCCATTCCTCTTTACTCATTCAGGCTGTCGCTCCGCGGGCGGAAGATTCGGGTGTTAAGTGTGTTCTGGTCTCGATGTTTGTGAAGGTTCTTGAGGAGGTCGAGCGAGTCTCGCATTTGCCAAAAGCCGATTAAAGTATTAATATTGGTGATCCCGCGTGAGATGTGAGATGTGTACGTAGATTCTCCGAGGCCGGAAATAGAGGAAGAGGTTATTGACCCAGCCTCAGACTTGTAACTTCCTCCCTCACAGAATCATTGCCATGGCCCACTCGTCTTCTTTTTTTTTTTCTTTCAAGTATCCTCATGTTCTGCGCCTCTTGGATCACAGCGAAATATGCAAGTGTATGCTGTATTGGACTGTTTTATGCAAGATTGGGTAGGGCTCGGCACATGTTGCGCAGTATAACACAAATATTTGGTAACTCACGGCATCATGTGTCCCAATTTATACCTCAGTACAACACGTCACTGCGAATTTTCAGACTGGGGGATCGAGTTACAGCGATGCGGCCTGCCGCGTAGTGTGGCAGCAGTGAGGGGAATTGAGGCGGCAGTGCAGACTATACCGAACCTCTTTTGAAGATCATACAAGACGTGCCGCCGCTCTACTCCGGCAATGGACATAGAAGAGGTGGATATTTTGTTTGACCCAAAATTTATTCCGATTCGACATACATCTCGCAAATGGAAATAGAGGAATAGGCGGGTGGATTTTATGATTTTACATCCCCAGTATTTGTGTTTGGAAATTTGAAAGCCAATCTAGATGAGTGCCACCCACCGCGATGAGCGACGAACAATGCAGTGGGACGCGAATCATGTGCAGCAGATGGTTTGCCGAGGTCGAAAGAAATTGTAAATTGGCAGCAATATGGAAAGCCAGAGCACCACGCTCGTTTGATCGCCGTCGCTTACCCGATCGGGCAGTCGGACCCTGGATACTTCGTTACCGCTTAGCATCCACCACTCATACTTCTACCTTGGGTCACTTTGTCTCGCTCACAGACCGTTGGCCTGGTTCAGCCTGGGCCATCAGTGAACTGAGCAATCAGTCCACTGTCTGTCATTCAATGCGAAGGAGAATCCGGAAAACGTCGATACAAGAGGGTACTGATTTTGCAAGTTTACGGCTCTGTGCATGAGCCAGTTGCTATCATCCGAGTGTCGCAGCTTGAGCACAGCACCGGGAGATACAGACACGTTGCAAAAAAAAATTGGCATTAACTGAAATGCTATGCGCCAGGATAAATGTTAGTATATCCCACTGCGGCTGAATCGCGCGGGCCTAAACGCGTCTCATCACGCACACGTGATCGTACATCAATTCACGATACAGACACAAAACGTGTTGTAGGAATAGCTTTGGCGCATCGCAAGATCTCATACATTTTCCCACATATTAATACACCGACAGTGACACCGAGCCAAATCCATGGTCCTCGCTTGGGTCATATGAACTTCATTCTACATGCCTGATGGCGGAAGAAGGCAGTGAACTGTCGCTGGTGAGGTTATGTCTTGACGACAGCAAGGGAGGATCATGCAGATGATATTGCACTCCTCCCAAATCTGGTCCCAATGTGCGACAGGTTGGATGACTTCTACATGGGTGGTGTGAATAATGGCATGGGTTTGGGTGAGTTCAAACACGATCCACCAATTCCCATACTCGCTGAATGATTGACAGACAATGATCAGTCGGCCAGAATTAATGAAATGATGGACGGGATGAGCCACTTCCCCCGGGGCTTGTCGACCTGGAGGAGGGCGAACAGCTGATGGCATGGTTTTCGGATGAAGAAGATTGATCCACACAAAACTACTCAGTAAATAAGTACTCGTAACTCCCGCAGCTTGTGCACCAACAGAAATTCCCTCAACATTTTGCACTGAGTATGGCCATGGCACAACCTGCAACGTCGTTACGTGACACTGATGGTCACCTATCAACCGTGAGAGGGCCCAGTCCGAGTGCCCAATAAGGGAAGTACCGGCCATCAAACGAGCGTGGTGCTCTGGCTTTCCATACAGCAATGGGAACGATGACTCACGTGAAAGGTAGTAATATCACTACGTGGAAATAATGCGAGACGTCGTGAAAGCCAAAGAACCCTTTGTAGCAGGAATTTTACTGCGGAAAGAATTCCAAATTTGAGTGACGGCTGACACAGAATAACCCAGAACATCCAGTGCACGCTCACCCAGAGCAGACGATGGCGCCACGGCGGCAGACTGAAACATTGGGAGATCTCCCAGAGAAAATCAGCGGAAGTCTAGTATATTTGAGGACGGTGGTTTCAGACCAGAGAAAACATTGAGGATGGTTGAATGTGCGCGAAAATTGTCGGGCCAATATGGAGAAACATTGGCCTATTCATACTCGGAATACCCGCGGAAGAGATTCGTTGCGGAAGGAGCTTGCTTCAATAGAAATGAGCTGCGGCACAGGCAGCAGGTGCTACGAACAACCGCGGCCCGTTAATATCTGTACTGAACCAGGGTCAGCTGAATAGATTTTGTGCTGTGCGTGCTGCGGCGAAGTTTCACAATGAGTATACGAGACTGAAAACCTACATTCTAGCCAGCGCCGTGTGCAGCAGCAGGTGCGATCCGCTGTGTCCTATCAGGAAGGAACGACGTGGCAGTTTACCTTGATCAGGTATTCTGCTGGAAATGAAAAGGCCACGTCGTTAAGCACAGAAAATTTAGGACGGAAGTAATTAGCGCGAGAGCCTGCGAAAGGACGAACAGAGGGAATACAAGAATAGGATGAGTATATGGAGAAACAGCACAGCCGAGGATCCATTTCGTTAAAGAACGGTTAGAATACAGGTGGACGTTCAGCAGAGCGAGACGAAAGGGATTCAGACGAATGGAGAAAGAAAGAAAACACATACGAAGAGTCGCGAAGCATATTGTTAAAGAACGATTAATTGCCCATTAGAGCTAGAAAATGCCCCAGTCTAATACGGTGCTTCAGAAATTACAGTGCCTCATGTAGAGTACAACGACTGGTTGGCCATCGTCTGCGAGAAAAACTGCAACGCTGCCTGGCCCACCGCCAAGGACCCGTTCTAGCGGAAAATACAGTTAGCACTACACCACCGGAGGCGTAAGCGACGAACCTTGTAGGCGGGCACCTCGTGCCCGGCGCCGTAAATACGAACGTACGAGCTGCGATGGATGTGAAGGGATAAATGTCAGACATGAACAAGATGACTGACAACGTCCCAGCGGTTTTGAACTGCCCCGCGAGGAGGCCGTTCACTTTGTAGGGGGTAAAGGCCTGCTGGTTGAATTGCGCACTGAACTTGGTGTTCATCGACGCGATCTGTTCTGAGGCGTCAGCAAGAAAACTCTCCGGTGGACATAGGGAAGGGAGCATCATGATCACCATAGCCTCGACGCCGTTGTAGTTGAGGATGTAGTCCTATGAGAATGTGCATAAGTACACACGGCGCAGTGAAGGAAGTACGGGGAGGGAGCGCACGGCGTCGCCGTCGTAGATTAGGACGCGCACACCCGAGTTGATGACGAGCTCAAGGTCGGGGAGCGAGCTGCGCATCCAGTCGCCTGATACGCTCCATGAATGTTTGATCATATGGGAAACAGATTCTACCGACCGGTGTTCGCAAAGTTGTCGTACACTTGAAGGTTGGTTTGCTGCCAGGTCACCTCTGCCCCAATCTCATTCTGAATGGACGCGAGGTACGAGCTGATGTCCGGTGGATATGGGTCGGGTGAACCTGAGGGGACATAGTACATCTGCGCTTGATATCAGCCATTAGATCACCCCAGAAAGAGTAAACGCACATCATACGCGCCGATGAGCACCGTAAGGATGTTGCTATTGCAGAAGTCCTGCGCGCCGGAGCACACCGCGTTCGAGTTCGAGCCGGCATCGTTGTAGCAGGTCTGGATCTGCACCTTCGTCAATCCCATGAAAATGGTACGCTGGGTGGGAGGCACTCACGCGGGCTTTGCATCCAGTATATGGGGTGTCCCAGGACAGGTTCGCGGTCGTGATGTAGTTGGTGGGGACGAGCGCTTGGTAGGGGTTCGTGCCCGCATACGTAATATAGCCCGCGTACTGCGTGATGGGGTCCTACGATGCGAGTAAACACGCGTATCAGAGATGACAAGACGAGGGGAGCGTACGGTGAGCCCGTCGCCGATGCCGAGCGTCTTGAGGTTGAGATGCACCCCGCTGACGGTGCCTGCGGTGATGGCGGCGTTCTGGGAAAGGAAATACGCGGCAAAAGTTGGTCCGTAGTGGCCTCCGTATCTTCATCTCGTGTTAGACTGACCATTCAATCGAGAAAGGGGCCAGACGCACGACTCGGTCCAAATCGCCAGATCATTCGCGGCGAGGTTCGAAAAGCGCGAGTCCTTTAAGAAGATCTGGAGGAATGTCCACACGTCCGCGGCAGCGGCTTGCGACGTTCCGACGCTCATATTCCCGTGCGAGAAGCCCGTGCCGACAGGCTGGTCGATGAACAGCACGTTCGCGTTGTTGTTCCAGGAGAAGGGGTTCAGCGTGACAGAGCTGCTGTCGTTGGTGATACGGCAGGGCCCGAGTTCTTGCAGGAGCCCGAGCATGCTTGAGCTCCCGGGCTGGTTGGACAAGATTAGCACGAGAAGGGTGGAATATCCATCAGAATTCGCACCCCGCCGTTAAACCAGAGCGTGAGCGGTGCGGTGGCGGGGTTATTTCGCGACGCAAAGTACCAGAAGCTGCAAATGTATTAACAAACGAGGACCATTGAATTGATATTCATGTACAATATGCTCTCCGTTGCGGTCAGATCGCCGTAGCCGGACGCTTGGAATACACCAGGCGTCGTTTCTGATCATCTTCCATCAGTGATTCTGTAAAGTCCAAAAGGGCAACATACCACAAATCCCGGAGTTTTCCACCACGCGCAACGCGCCCGGAGTCACCGTGACCGGATTCAGCGTCTCCATCTTCACCGGCGTCGTATGTGTCGGTGAGACACCGCCAATCACGCCCCCGCGAATGGGGATCTGGCCCGAGCTTTTCGCGCCCTGGACGGATCCGACCACTGTGAGCGAGACGAGCCATGCCAGAAGCTTCATGTGTGCAAGGGGATGGCGTGCCTGTGTATGCGATACTACAGCGCTTTATAAGATGAGCACTTCAACTGCGGCTCGGAAGATTACCGGAATACTGACCATTTGTTCAGGTGACGGCTGACGGAGGGTCGTAAAGTGAACAAATTTAGTAGTGCCCGACATTGCTCCTCCCAGTCTTGATGTGAGATGCCTTGTGGGATGCTGGATTTCGCCCATGGATGTAAAAGGGTGTCGAAAATCTATCCATCTTGGGGCGGTCCAATGGAGGTTGCTTTTGTGCCTTGAATCCCGATTCGGTGGAAACTGGTATCAGCTAGCCCTTAAATCAGCCATATATGACCAGCTGGAGTGTAAGGTTGAATCTGAAACCGCGCACACACCGTAGTCAGAAGTATAGAATTCCTGACATGTCTTGCGTACGAAAAGGTCAGGTACAAGGTCCCAGCCGAAGCCAAATGCAGGACCCAGGAGGATGTGGGAAATCGTTCAGCACAACCAGAAGCTCAATGGTGAGGCAGGGCTTGGAAAGAAGCGCTTGAAGACCATAGCAGACTGCCGTCATTTGAAGTTTTCAAGGTCAATCGAGGTCTTGATGCTTCAGCGATGGTTTTCTGGGTACCCCGGGCGGCCGCAAGGATGTTCCACCACGCTATAGCAGTGATGAGTGGAAGGAGTACAGGGGAAGAGAAAGTGCGAGGAAGAGAAGAGCAAACTCGCCATCAATCAACCAACCAATGATCAATCACGCGACTTGATTGATCGGAGTTTCAAATACTTGGCGCCATTTTCTATTTCAAGCTTTCCTCCCCTTTACACCGTCGACCAGCCATACAGCTGCCCCTTTTGACCAAGAACTCGAGCAAGATGATGGAGTCAAACCTGGAAGAGTGTGGTACCAAAAACCTTACAAGACCCGGGTGAAGCGATCGGAAGACAGCAAAGGGCCTCCGGTATGCATGCAAAGACGATCCTGGCGCTAATGTCTCCATCTGCAAGCACATATCCGCTCCGCATTTCACATTCTGATTCAGATCGAAGAGGCTGCAGCTGCGGGCTGCCCAAGAGTCACCATCTTCTTGTTACCTCACGACACCGACGGCCCCACTCGCCAACATATCTATGACGCGGCCGGACCTCGGCTTTCTACCTTTGGCGGGGGGTGCGGCTGTGACGCAGGCACCGCCTTGCTCTTTGCAATTAATCCTCAAGCTCTTAGTTTGATCTTGGTCCTGGTTTCCGGCGGATTGTATCCTCAAACCGTTCCTTTTCGAGCTCAGTTTAGTCCGCGGAATCTGGATCGTCACGTCTTCCAGTCATCGGCGCATCAAGTCTTGTATCTTGTCTTTAGTCCTCAAGCTGCAAGTTTCTCTTTCTTGATCTGCAAGTTTATGAATCCAAGCCTTGAGATTTTTTCGTTCAAATCTCAACTTTTGCTGCTCTCGAATTGTGTATTCTTCCCCTCCATCGTGCGGAAGAACTCAATTCTGTCCTTCAAGATTTGCGTCTTGCAAACATGCTCGTTCAAGGACTTCGCCCATTTCTGCGCGCAGCGAACGTCATATTTAAGACCTGATGTACCATGGCTTGGTTACATTCAATGCATTTTATTTCCACCGTAATACCTGACGCCGTTCTAGAAACGGACAAAACAAAATAGTACAAATTCCTCAACCTCCTTGTGCAGGCCTCCCCCATATATGTCTGTCAGCTGTTGTCCAGCCCGACCTGGGTCCATGGTGGAGCCATACGTCATTTAACCTCGCATCAGGCGATTCTCAGCTGGCCACCAGTCTTCCCACATGTCACCACCTGTCCACCAGGTGCTGGCCAAATGGCGGTGTAAGTAAAAATAAGTGCGCCTGACTGTGTTTCAACTCCGCAATGACTGAGTCCGTGAAATGTCTGTGTGGTGTGAGGGTGGAATATCTTCGCAGTGCGGGAGGAATGAAATCGACTGTGCAGCTACAGACGTGTTCTGAGGGAGGGAAAGTAATGAAATGGTGTTTAGAAGTGCCAAAGACGCGATGAACGCGCCGTGGAGATCTGCGCGGAGTTACCGAATTCGTTTGACAGGTCGGGCCGAGCAAGGCAAGTCGTGCTTCTACAGCGGACATGAAATTTTCTTTTCCAATCCAGCCAAAATTTTTGAAAGCTGTTTCTTGGTTCGTTGTCGGTCATAGGATTTGGTACTATGGGACTGGTTTTATATATATTTAAACCTGTCATTTGTAATTGAATAATTCTATTCGGCTCCCGCAGGTGCCATGTGGTGCTGAAGCGAAATTGAGGCCACTTTATCGTACTCCATAAGGTCTTTGGTGACGTTTGGAACTGAACACTTCAGAAATGAACACTTTAGGTAACGCGTAACAGGGGCTGAACACTCGTTCGAAATGACAGTACGGAGTCTGACCAAGATAACTCGAGACAGAGGACTCGAAGGTGCGCCAACGGAGCTATAATATTTATCGGCGGAAAGCAAAAGAAACAATACAGAAAATTCTGCTCAGCAGAGACTACAAAAGATGGACTTTTGTAGTCCACATCAGTGGTTTTTTATGCTCGGGGCAGGATCTCGCTATTTACTCATTTCTCCTGAAATTCTTTTCATATGCTTGATGCACACACAGGTCGGTTTAATTTGCGCTACTTCCGAAGTCGATTGGATAGAAACTGAATCGAAGCGAAGCGACTTTTCACTGCTAGAGGATTTTGCATTGCAAAGCTAGATATAGTACATATACTCGTTCCCACTTTTGAACGTCGTAATTGGTGACGTGAGATTTTGTCGGATCATATTATGTCTCGTAACGCAATTCAGGCGGTTTGCGCTGCATAAAGGAGGGGCTACTGGGGATATGGTCCGTCACTTTTTGCCCAGCCCATTCCTTGCAAAGCGCTTCATTGAAACCTCTCCGCCCAGCGGTGGAAACCATGAGGAAGTGGCCTTGCAGTTGAAATCTGACCCCCATTTAGACTGATCCCTGTCTTGTCATTATCGCCTGCAATTCGGTCCGGAGGCAATAGGATTATTTAAAGCCGATCAGTTTTCCTCTGTTCGCTTCACGCTCGCTCTTCGCACTCCATGACCGCGCACGATGAAGAGACGCCTCTCCTCGCTGCAAACGCCGCATACGAGGCCGTGTACTCTCGTTTCACCCCCGCGCAAAAACGCACAATAAGCGCTCTTGTGAGCACCAGCGCCCTTGTCCCATGTGCGTATCGACGATGTCTTTACCCGTTTTGCGGAAAGTGCGTGGCGACGTGGCACTAACGTGCTAACCTACAGTATTTGCGGCGGGATCTTTCATACCATCCATTCCAGAGATCTCGCGCGATCTGAACTCGAAGCCGGAAATCGTCAGGTATGTGACGCCCATTCATTGATACATCACCTCGTGGTTTTGAATACTTGTTATCCGCGCCCTGACAACTCAATTTGTTTCTTTACAGTCTCGCAGTGAGCATATCGATATTCAGCTCGGCGATCGGGAGTATGATCTTTGCGACGTACTCCACATTCTGTGCGTCTACATACCCAGTAGTGGAAAAAGTCTGATGTATTGCGAAACAGATGGCCGTCGACCTATTTATCTATTTGGGCTTCCCTTCCTCTGCATCGGCTCTCTAGGCGTCGGTACAGCAAAACACATCCCGCAGCTAATGTTTTGGCGATTCGTTCAGGCCTTTGGCTCATCAGGAGGAATGTCTGTTGGTCAGAATCAATTCCTCTGAATTAATTCCGCGTTCAGTCACACTTATAAACGCCGAATATTTGGGCAGGCGGCGGTGTAATCGCAGACATGTACAAGGTCACCGAGCGCGGGACAGCCATGGGCGTGTTCCTGGCCGCTTCACTCCTCGGGAACGCCCTCGCGCCCATCATCGGTGGATGGGTCTCGCACTACGCGTCGTGGCGCTACCTTCACGTCGGCCTATTCGTATTCGGCGGCATCCTCTGGTCCGCGATGCTGCTCTACCTCCCCGAGACGTCTCACCCAGGCGCCACCGGACTCGAAAAAGAGGTGAATGCCGTGGAGTGCAACATAAATACGCCCGTAGATGCAGGGAACGACGGACGGAAATCGCCCTTCCGCTGGGTGTGGTTAAACCCGTTCGCATCCCTTTCGGTTCTTCGCAGCCCGAACCTTTCCCTGGTCGTAAGTCCGCTTTACCGTTCGGCTTTTTGTGCGTGACGTCAATGACAACGACGCCGTGTCAGAATTTCTGCTGTGCGGCGGTTCTCGTATCCGAGTTTGGTAAGCTTTCTTCGGGTCATGTCAGTCTGTCACGTTGAACTTGAACTTGAAATAACTTATCAGGTTTGCAAGTACCTATGGCATACACGATCGTGCGTCTTCTCTAATCATAGAACTAAACCACACGTAGTCTAAAATTTCGCAGGGCAAACGGTACGGGATAACTAACGAAGCCCTTATCGGCGCCTGCTTCATCCCAATGGGCCTCGGCAACATTCGTACGCTTCCGCCTCTTTACGTCTCACACCAATAACTGATGAAACAACCCCAACCTACAAACAGTCGGCGCCCCCCTCGCAGGCTGGCTTTCAGATCGCACGGTGATCAAATGGAAAGCAAAGCGCAACGGCCTGTGGGTCCCCGAAGACCGTCTCCGCGGTACGCAGCTTGGCGGCCTCGCGCTCGTGCCCCTATCCATCCTCGCCTCCGGCGCCATCACCACTTTCGTGGGCGGGCATGTCGGGTTGGTGCTCAACTTGTGCTGTTTTTTCGTCAATGGCATCGGGGTGCGTGTATTCTTCTTTTTCTTCTCCTTCTCCTCTCATTCAATTTCTCCGCCGTATTGTTCACAGGTGGATCTAGTGCTGAGTCCGAGTTTGGCGTACTGCGCTGATGTGATGCATTCGCGGAGCGCAGAGGTCATGGCTGCCGGCGCGTGCGTATCCCTTTCTTTGCCCTCCACAGTCAGCCAACTCGCAAGATATTGATTGATTTTCACCTTCTTTTGGGTTTTCTTTTGAAGCGGGATGCGCTCGCTCTTCCTCACGCTCGTCATCGCGGGCATCCTCCCCTCCATAGAGCGCAACGGTGTACTTGCAACGGACGCAATCGCAGCTGGATTCGCATGGGCTGGGTTCATGTGCGTTTTCTTGTTTCTTCTCCGTCCTTCCTATTCCTTCTTCGTCTCCCTACTCTTTTATCTTTTCCGTTTTTGTGTGTGTAATTTTCCGGCGAGCTGCACGCTTACTTATCACTGACAGCGCGGTCTGGCTGGTAATCCGCTACGGCGACCGCATGCGCGCCTGGATCGACATTGGCTACTCGACGCAGGCGGATAACTGAAAGAAACGTTGAAGGGTCCTTGTACGGGCTGGGACAGCTACAGCCCGGTAAAGCCCGGAGATATGGATGGGGACAGTAGGTGTGCTCTCATGCCTTGTTCTTTCTTTCAAACTCCCATCAAATTCAACCCACACTCCTTCCCCATTCGGTCCCTCACTTGACGCTCGACGCATCCGATATCCCTCGCTGCCAACACTCATTTATCTTGTCCATTTACCTTATTTCTTGTCCATTCAACTTGTCACACATTCATTAACCTTGTTCATTAACATTGTCACCTCCTATCGCTCGTATTATAAAACCATGTGTTGTAGCGTAGTTGTCCTTCCGACACTCACATTCATATTTTGATGGACATTCCCTTTCGGGAGGACTCATCCATTCCTACAAAAACGGAAGTTTGGAGCAATCTGCGTGCACGGGTTGAGTGTAGTTGAAGATGCCCAAGGATGCAATGAGTGATCTACACCAGCCCATTCCTACCCGCAACAGTTGTCTCGGAGTGTCTGGGCCACATAGGGATGCACTGGCCTCAATTATTCTCGAGGCTTATTGGACGCCAGGAATCCATTTTTGCTGGCTTCAGAACAGTAGCATCTACCGTTAGCCCCAGAGGCCCAGTCCTTCCCGGGATGTGTCCAAAGAAATAGAAAGTATGAGATATAAGTTGCAGCTTGTGCTTAGATCTTTCGGTGGATGTCCTGTGCGATCCTGAGAGCATCCTCAATTCCATGTCTGTTGTACGCCCAAATCTGCATATCTTGAAGTTTGCGCAGGTATGAGGTCTTGGCCACCGTGTGTACCGGCTAACTGCGTGGGGAGGACCCCCGCGGACTCCCGTTGGCGCTCGCAGCTGGGCCCACTGCGTGGGGCATCCGCTCGCCGCGGGGGTCTACTGCGTGGAGCTCTTTTCTGTTTTTCGTGTGTATAACTCACTTAAAATTCTGAGTTTTTTAATGGTATTTAAAGCTTATTTTAAGAAATAGGGTTAACCCAGCGCCGGGGAGATCCACCCCCCACAATGCTCGCCGCTGGACCCACCGCGTGGTGCTGTGCCTTCGGCGCCATGTCAACGGGGTTTAAAACCATTTGATGCCATCTTATCCGAGTCCCCTTCTCGACGACGACTCACGAGTACGACGCTTAAACAAACTCAGCGAGTCCCACTCTTCTGAGTCCGATTCTTTAAAAGCTTTTCGTCAACCCTCGTAGCATTACACTGCACGTTCCCGATTCGGAACACCGGTTTCAGGAAGTACTACAGGCAATCGTGTACACCATCGTCCCTGACTTCCATATATCTCCCGGCGACTCCGAGATGTCTACTTGACAGCAACCGTACCTCGAGCTTCCATCTCTCCATACCAACATCGCATCCGGGCCACGAAACGGCATATATTCAACGTGCACCCTGACCTGAACCGCGTCCCGGCATAAGATGAGGTCTGAACTCATCCCATCGTCAATTTGATTGGCTGTTGTGAATTGTGGCGTGGGTTTGAGTAGTCTCGTTCCCACAAGTTATAGGGCACTCTAGGGCACTCCGCTCGCTGCGCTGCGCTCGGGGCCAGCGACCCTATCCGGGGATGTGCAGATGTCGTCGAGGCAATCCTCGATGAGAAAATGATGGGGCTGCCGTGCCCTATAACGTCTGGTGTACAATACCTCGTATATTAAAGAGATCCTACGAATCAGAGTGTACATGTTTATATTCTTCTATTTTTCCCACTCCCTACCGGAGGCTTCCGTATGTGCATCCCATTGGCCATTTCATTTTCGGGCTCTCCAACAAACCGGTGCATCAGACATTAGCTTTGATCCCAACAACTGGATGCCTCATGTTATTTTCGACTTCGCCGATTAGCCGCTCAATAACCGTTCAAAAGGAAGGGCCTCCTTTGACCGCTTTCTTTCTTTCACACCCCATCATCTCCCTCGTAGTGCATCCCTCCTTCGCCCCGTCTGCTCAGTTTAATTCCCCAACTGCCGCTGCGATCGACCTGGGCAACTTCACGCTCTCCCCAGCATGGCAATGACGCAAGACTCCACGGGCACCCATTTCTCGCATCGATCAAATACGGCAAGACACCGCAAGACACGCTGCGACCATCAAGGCGAACTTGGATCTTCTCCCTGTGTTCATCTCGTAACAGTTTCCTGTGTGTCGCGGCAACTTCTGGTATGCGACGTCAAGCACAGTAATGCGTTGCGAGCATCAAACGAGCATCAAGATAGTTCTACGGCTGCTGTGTTTCGTCGGTACTTCGCTTCAAGGTGCCATCTCAGCCGGTGCTGGACCATAGGCTCTACAATGACAATCAGGGCATGCCATACTTTTGACTCAAGGTGCGACACTCCTCGCGCATCGAGGCACTAACCCAACTATAACATGCCAAGCCGCGGAAAATTTTGCATTGTCAACATCTGATGAAGTAGACATGCAGCAGCCCGTTCGTAATACAGTGCCTTCTGTTATGCTTTTCCCCGAGGTGTCCGTCGAATTTCCCACTTTTTCCGGTGCCTCGGCCATCCACTCTCATCTCACGGTATATCATATTCTGCAAATTCACCAGACCATCACTGAAAAATTTATCTCGCAACAGGAATACTTCGCAAAGTAAGAGCGTGCGTGCTAATCTTTTTCCTTCCTGTACCGTCGACACAGTCGTCCACGTCTACCACCCTTTGTGCAGTTATCTAGGTGCGTACTCCTTTCCACCTCCGTTCTCCGCGATCAGCGCCGCAAGCAGTAGATGTGCGCACCAATCTCGGGCTCTTTCAACCGGGCTCTGGCGTATGCATATGAAGGTACATAACGTTTCGTCCTCCACTCCGGTATATTGGCTCATTTGGAGTTTTTTTGCGTTGCTCGAACGGGGTCGAGGGGCTATAACATGGCCTCAATAGCGCCGGATCTGTACGTTCCCTCCACTCTCCATTTCTGAACCACTACCTTGCAGATTATAATTCCTTCGATCGTGCTTAACTCTCCGTATAGATTCGGCTTCTATTTCCGCAATCAGACTCGGCCTTGAATCAGATTTGTGAGTTCTACGCTCTTTATTCCCTTTCTCCTTTCCAAAACTGACGTTCACTTCAGACTCTACACAGGCAATGGGTTGACGTCGATCCGTGATGCAGCATGCACACCGTATTGAATCGGTCTCACCCCAGTGAAATCGCCCTCAAATTTCATTCGCCTGCATGTTTTACTTAGACAAACGACTTAAATGTATTCCCAGTATGTATTGAATGACGCGACATATTATGAAAACGGTTTCTTTCACGAAAAAGTTGATTCCCCGCACCCTATGTGAAAGTCGACATTTATTCCCTTCTGCCAATTACAGCACTTTGCGGTACATAAGGCGCGGACCGTTTTTCTTTCCATTTTGGGCTTTTTTTGATCCCCGCGACTGGAACAGTCGCGGCGGCCTCAATTCTCGTCCGTTTTACTTGTCCATAGGCCCATCCGCTGCGCATTTTAAATACGCAGAGAATGGCATGCTCAGAATTTTTTATGCAGGGTTTAACATCGTTATAGAAGTGTCCTAGCGAGAATTTCATGTTTTTTCTGCCGCTTTTTTAATAGGACACGTGTTCTGAGCTCAATTTCTCACCTTTTCACCTGCGTATAGGCCCATTCTCTCCACGCTTCAAATACACAGGGGATGGTCTCTTGAGATTTTTAATGTGGGCCTGCAGGGGAATAGCTGAGTGCACAATATTGATGATACATCATCATTTTGATGAGCAGGCAATAGACCCCAACTAGGACGGTTGCGGCGGCCTCAATTCTGGTTCGTTTGGCCTGTCCATAGGCTCATAAGCTGCGCATTCCGAATACGCAGGGGATGGTATCCTCAGAATTTTTTATACGGGGTTTACCATTGTTATAGAAGCGCCCAAGCGGCTCAAGCCTATGGGCGAGCCAAATAAATAAAAATTGAGAGCAGAACAAGTGTTCCAGTGAAAAATCACCTGAAAAGAGGACAAAATCTTGATTTGAGCCCTCAAGCAGCGGTTTTCAACCCAGGATGAAAAATTGGTGGATGCTATCCCCTGCGTATCTCGAACGCGCATCGTTTGAGCCTATGGAAAAGACAAATGGATAAAAATTGAAGCCGCCGCGACTGTCCTAGTCCTGGGGATCAACAAAAGCCGCTTGGGCGCTTCTATAACAATGGTAAACCCCGTATAAAAAATTCTGAGGATACCATCCCCTGCGTATTCGGAATGCGCAGCTTATGAGCCTATGGACAGGCCAAACGAACCAGAATTGAGGCCGCCGCAACCGTCCTAGTTGGGGTCTATTGCCTGCTCATCAAAAATGATGATGTATCATCAATATTGTGCACTCAGCTATTCCCCTGCAGGCCCACATTAAAAATCTCAAGAGACCATCCCCTGTGTATTTGAAGCGTGGAGAGAATGAGCCTATACGCAGGTGAAAAGGTGAGAAATTGAGCTCAGAACACGTGTCCTATTAAAAAAGCGGCAGAAAAAACATGAAATTCTCGCTAGGACACTTCTATAACGATGTTAAACCCTGCATAAAAAATTCTGAGCATGCCATTCTCTGCGTATTTAAAATGCGCAGCGGATGGGCCTATGGACAAGTAAAACGGACGAGAATTGAGGCCGCCGCGACTGTTCCAGTCGCGGGGATCAAAAAAAGCCCAAAATGGAAAGAAAAACGGTCCGCGCCTTATGTACCGCAAAGTGCTGTAAAGTTCCTGTCAATGTCGTGCAGCCGGCAGAAATTCAAGAATAAAACGGTCATCTGCCCCGGAGCGAAGCGACGGCATATCTTGTGTACTTTGATCGAGAAGGATCGATCGTGTCACGCGTCTGTCCTTACACGCACAAGATCTTGTTCTCTTCCACCAGTTTCTCTATCGACTTTAAACTTGGTTTCAGTGTTCCTCATACCTCTCAGACACCCTGGAAAGCCTCACCGATATTTTTTGCACTCTGATTGGTGCCCCAGTGACATGGACATCACAGGCACATTTTCTGCAGATATGGACGGCAGAAAGCCCAGTAGCCCTCAACTGTGGACATCCGTATATTCTTTCATCCAAAAGGAATCATTCAGCAATGGCTTGAACACTATTTAGCCTCTTAACGGACTCTTTTAGGATTGATGTTGGTTACCGATGAAATGATACAGGCTAATCAAGTGCGTATTTAGGCACAAAACAAATTTGGATTGATATTGGGATTTTCCAAGACGCACCCGCTCCCGCTACTTTGTTCACGTACTGAACCAATATTTTCTGGTTTCACTCAAAAACTGTGTTATTTGGTGTTTAAGTTGCCGCCGGCCAGCGTATAGCCAGGTAGAGGTGATACGTATGGTGATTTTGATGTTATTAGTCCAACGAACGAATTTTATTTGCATTGAGTGCATCGTAAGAACAAAATTCATCATCTCAGTTATGCTATGTCACATATATTACATATGTCACCGACCGCATCCTTTGCAATCAAATGAGGTTTTTTTATATATATCTTTCTGCCTCCGCATCATCTCACCATCCTAACATCTGGAGCCGAGATTAGGGTTTGAGTCGTCTCCAGCAACGCGCCTTCTAGGCTGGCACTGGTTTCACTCGACATGATTCCGCCCCCAGTCAGTAGTATGCACCCGATCGCCGGGCAACACATAAAGAGCGGAGGTGGAGTGAGGGTCTCTATCGCTATCCTTCCCAATGCCAACGTCCTTCGTGCTCGCTTCTAGTCTCACTGAAGGGGTTCTGGAGCTCACTCTTTACGGGGTGTTCGTTGTTCTCTTCTCCACTGTCGTCTATCTATTCTCGACCAGAGGGTTTATCTCGAGAAAACGCCCGACCTTCTTAATTTTCCTGGCATTGGTCGGTCTGTTTCTGTCAATTACTGCGGTGCGTAGAGTGTGTTGGGGTATGCTTGCCTTTTAAAACGAATTCATTTTCAGCATTGGATTAATGGGATATGCGCGCTATATCAGGCTTTTATATTTCTCGGAGGTGGTTTTCCAGCTGAGGTACTTTACCTCACACTATCGTCGCCCACGGCACTGGCGCATAACAGTCTAGTGGTGGTCACGACCGTGATCACCGACTCGTTAATGGTAAGGAAATTCGACGTACCTCGATTCGCTCAACTCACCTTCTCAAAAGATTCATCGTCTTTATACTGTTTGGTCTTACGACCCTCGTGTCATAATATTTCCGCTCCTCGTACTCGCCGGTCAAATAGGTGCGTGGAGCCAAATTAGTTGACCGTCTGCTCATGCTTGAGTGACAGTGAGCGGAATTCACGTCATTTATGACCTTTCGCGCGAGACAATATTCAATTTCTTCTTCCTTTCGAACCCTTGGGAAACAAGCTATCTCGTATCTTCGCTGGTGTGCGTCCTCGCCATCTGTTCCGTTAGAGTACACCAACTAAAATATACATCCAGGATCAGCGTCTATAGCACGGGTAGGCAGGATGCCCCGAGCGTAAAGGCACTCTAACGACAGCAGGAATGATCATTTTCAAGATCACAAAAGTGTCCCTCTCAATCCGATCTATCACAGGAAGCACTAGCTCCGGAAGACGTTTGAGGGTATGTCTTTTTTACCCTCTTTGAGATGGGAACTCAGATGGTGACAAAGAAAATGCTGGTGATCATGGTTGAGAGCGCCGTGCTACAGACGTACAGTCTAGTATTCACGCATGTTTGCAACCGCTGACGCCTTCTCAGCACAATGACTATTGGGGTCCTGGTATCTTTCCAGGTCGGTCTTCTGGTGCAAGCGTTACTCATTGCGCTACAACCCGTGATTTTCGGTATCTCAGTCCTTCTAATCCACCTACGTGTTGGCCTAGGATGGACGAACGACTCGAATTTGGCCGGATCCGGGTCGACGGAGAACAACTCAGTCTGAACAGAGTCTCAATGCGACGAGGAACTCGCAAATATGATTTGGAGCTTGGGAAAGTCACCCCGTCTTCTTGAAATCGTCTGCGCGTAGACAAACGTCGGGCCGGACCCGTGTAGCTTCATTTTTGTGGTGGTACGTACAGAGGAGACACCTAACAATTGGCTAGATTCTCAGCTGCATAAGAAGTGGGGGCACAAAGAGATTGGTCATGATAATTCCACCGCTCAAGGAAACACATTTGTACACGAAGCGGCTTGCAACAGTGTGGGGCTCCGGGCTCACCTGTTTCTACCCCGTCGGCCCGGGACCGGCGGTGAAAGCAGCTCAATACCCACTTAATTAAGCGTTGAGCATGTGAAGCAATTGTAGTTTTCCTTTACGTTGGGATCTTCCAGTCGTCAAGTACTTAAGTCCGTATGAGTTAGGACCCCAGTCCTACCGCTCCGATGAAGAGATGGTGGACAGATGGCAGAGTACTCAGCTTGACGAATTACGACATAATGAATGTAAACCAGATGTAATTACCGGTGGTCTTCGAGTTGCAGTGCTTCCCCTCAATCAGTAGCAGAGGTAGACATACCGATTCCCGAAGCTCCTGGCAGTATTAAATCCCACATCCTCACGGCATTCCGAAGGCGCACAGTACACAAAAATCGTCTCCAGGTGTTGGTTCTCTCCGACATTGGTTCATGTTGTTGTTCTTTACTGTCTTAGCCAGTATAGGTTAAAGAACAGCACATCTTGAGCCCACAGACAGGCTCTCAGTGGGTCGTACGGCGCATCAATGCGCCATCAGTGAGGGACAATTTCCATATCCAGATTTCAGGTCTGGTTGTGCGGGAATGCACACTGTTACAAACGGCGGAAGTGAAGATCGTTATAAGTTGAATTTTTTTGCCGCCCGATCGAGCCTTGAAAAATTGTATAATAAAGTACCCAAGAAACCAAAAGAACTGTAAAACAGTACAAAAGAGTACCCATAGCAAGAGAGTAAGATGAAAAGAATGGATTTAAGATCATACAAGATATTCCTCCGCTTCGCTTGGGCCACAGACGTAGTGAACGGTCGCCAACAATATCATAGCCCTATACGACCGCAGAGGATACTACAGCGATAAGTATTGCACAACGAGTGGGGTTCGATGGTCAGACAACTCACAAGCGATGTTACTGGTATCTTAATCAGATGCTACGAATCAGATTCTGTCCATCGAAGGATCTCAGGATAACAAATTGTGAAGGCGTGGACGTACCAGTCACTGACCACAAAGTAAAGTCAAGAATGCTAAGTGGATGAATGAAAATCGATGACGAGTCGCCACCTTTGTCTCTCTGTCGGGCACACAGCCCTTGGATAATGCGAGGTCTGTGGGCCGAGAAAAAAAAATGGCATATATTGGACATTTCTGGCAGGGCTAACTGGATCATCTTACAAAATTAAAGTGTCGTGGGATGTCGTCTCATGCAACCAACGCTTAGATCGAGTCGTTCGTAGACATACGCTTCAACGGGTAAGGCTTTCTGTCGGAGTCGCATGGCTCAGACTGCCTAGACTCGTTACCAGTCTGCCGTAAGACAGCAAACCTTAGTGGCTGCCTAAGTTGTTTAGAATGCATCAAGCAGAATAAAAGAAGTTTGGGAAGAGGAGTCCGGAAACTGAGATATTTACGAATTCTCTGTGAGTGAGGCTTCTGAATGAGCACTAACCCACAACAACAGGGAACATCGTGACCGGACAGTCGGAATCCGAGAAGACGACTCTCCCAAAACAGGAGTAATTCGGGCATCCAAGGAAAATTAATGCATGACAGAAAACCTCTGTAAGCACCATTCAAAACAGAATAAACGGCTTCGAAGTTGCCGGCCCAATGGGGCAAATGAACTTGGCCAATGAAAGAGGTGTGTGTGGGATGGTGGACCCCTAGGGAAATACACTGATGTAGTGGTTGAAGCCACAGCCATGCAGAATCGAATCAGTACACATCCATTGAATTCGAGTATGACGTTGCAATATAAACAGCACAGAGACCAAATTTCCCGATGGAACACATAGAATCCAAGATTGCATGGACAAACCAGAGTAGATGTTTCAGTGAACGAAAAATTCTCGGGTAGTGAACCTAGGGGTGGCTGCCGCAGCAACAATGTTGGTCAACTATGCGGACTGACTAGAGAGGGAAACGGGAAGGAACACGAGTCGGAAATTTCCGAAAATAGAAGTCAATCGGCACAATTGAAAAGATCTTTAAGCAAACAGAGCTGCGGGAAACGTGCTGGGTTTCGAGGCGACAGGCTAAAGAAAGGTGAGTAGGTTTGAAGGGGCAACATAGCTAGTGGTATATGCAGCAAGCAGTACGTGACCTGGGGCAAGGGCTGTGACCTCGCACTAACCATTTGACAAGAGAGAAATCAACACCCGAGCGCACATTACCTCAAAAGATAACGGATGGTCAAGTGCATGACTTCGTCGCCCTCCCATGCCGTACAGATGGGGATAGAATACCGGACATTCGACACCCGCGCAACCCAAGGTGAAACCGAACCGCATACAATGGGACTCGAACCCGCAGGACGCCAAATGAAGGCACCTGATAGACGGATGTAAGTGGATCCACCATTTGGTAGCGAGGGCTGTATGGGACTGTAGGACATGATAGCCGCCTAAAACGAAGCAAATAACCTAGACAATACCGAAACAAAGGAATAGCATCCCAAATAAATGTACGTGAAATATTGAGTTGCCCATCGTGGGGATTACCGGGATTTAATACGCCGAACAATGAGAGCTCGCACGAAACAAATGAACGTCAAATGAGCCCAGGCCAGACACCAAAGGAACTCAAATAGTCAGGTAATTCATCCGCCAAGGAGGCCGCCGAACCAATAATGTCTGCCACAACTCAGACGTGGAGTGGTCGAATAAGAAACTAAATGGATATACCAACCGGACAAGATCAGAGTAATCATGATAAGTGGAGGCGGGTTGCAGTGGCAAAAAAAGGACGCCATTCTCAAGCCGAATGGACATGGAACCAGTGACAAACACTGGGTGTCAGGGGAACCCCCATCCCGACCCCCATCCAACGCCCTTCCGACCCCTCCGATCCTTCCGGTCGCTCTCCCGGTCACCGGTCTACCGGGACCGGTACCGGAAACCGGCACGTGACCCGATGGCACCTTGCGTGTGATCAAGCCCGGGACATCTGCCGATCACTCCGGTCACATGGTCTTAGCTAGTAGCTTACTTATACCCACGGCTGACGTGGGAATCCTCAGAGTTTCTTCTCTTTGGATCCCCCACGTCAGGTATGCTTCTCTGTATATTTAGCTACTGTCAATTAACCTTTGGATCCCCCACGTCAGTCCCTGAGTACCTCGGGCCTTCGTGGTTGCCCTTACAGCAGAAGAAACTCTCTAAGGGATTAACCGGTCAAGATTGCAGGCTTCGGTGTGAACGGCTCGGACTCCTCTGATAGCGTCCCAGCCTCCCCTACCCTGAATCTTGCCCCCTCCTCCTTGCCTGTAGAGCCCTCCATGGACGCCGCGAGTACCGCTGCCGCCGCTGCGCAAGCAGCCGCCGAGGCCGTCTCCGCCCGCATGGACAGGCTCGAAGGTATTCTCGAGAGCCTTGCACGAAAAATCGACCCCCCCCGCGCCACTTCACCTGCCCCGTCCCTTGCCGGTCCGGCTCCGGACCCGGGTACAGGATTATTCCCCCCAGCCGTTCCCGGCTCAAAATCGGCCCTCCGGCCGAACCCCCCGTTCGTCTTCGACGGCGACCGGAAACAAGGCCGGGCGTTCCTCCACGCTGTCCGGTCGTACATCCGGTTGCTGCCGGAAGCGTTCCTCGAGGACGGCGCCCCCTCCGAGGAGAAAGCGGTCCGGTTCGCCATGTCCTTCATGGCCAAGGACTCCGCGTCGAAATGGGCCGAGCGGTACGCAGCCAAAACCCCGTTCCCCTTCTTGACCTGGGACGCGTTCGTCACGGAGTTCCGGCTCCGGTTCGTCGAGGAGAACGAACAGGACCACGCGCTCCGCACCCTTGAGTCCCGGTCGTATCACATGGGCACGCGGGACGTCTTCCGGTACACCGACGACTTCGAAGACCTGGTCGACCTCGCCGGCTTCGAAGACCCGATTATCAAAGTCACGAAGTACCGGACCGGTCTTAACCCGGCGATTAATCTCTCTATCACCGGGTCGAGCGACCCTCTGGACCTGCGAGACTACCCCGCCTGGCGCCTCCGTGCCTACCGGCAGTACGAGTCGCTGCTCCGCGTGCGCGAAGCCTCCCGCGAGACGACCGGTTCCGGTCGCCATCAACCGGCCGTACGCTCGGGAACCCTTCCGGTCGCGGTCGCTTCCGTTCCGGCGCGTTTTCCCGCGCCGCAACACAGAGCGGCTGCTACCCCCGCACTTCCGCCCGCGGTCCCGATGGACGTCGACCGGACGCGCGCCCGTAGCACCCCGCGCCGCGGTTGCTTCCGTTGCGGGGACCCGAACCACTTCGCCCGGGACTGGACCGCGCCGGTCGATGTCCGGTCAATCGACGTCTTGGACGAGGTGATCCGGCAACTCGGGAACGACTTGCTCGACGAGCTCGTCGCACGTCTGGCATCGACGGAGGCCGCTGCGGAACACGCCGCCGCCGCCGAGCCGGAGGATTTTCTCCCCCGCGCAGAGTGAGCGGTGCGCCCTCTGTCGCGTCCCCTAATCGTTTCGCTGTCCTATGTAACGAGTGTGACAATATATCTCTTGCATCCACCGAACCGATAGACGCACCCCCTAGACCGATCGAGACTCCGGTCGTTCCGGTCGTTCCGGTCGTTCCGGTCCTCCGGTCCCTCCGGTCGAGCCGGAACCCCGGCCACCTCTCCCGCGGACGCCGCGCCCCCAAAAGAAAACTGCCTGGGAGCGCCGCCTCCCGAAACACTTTACCCTTGCCGCCACCTCGGAGAGCAGTAACTCCCTCCGGCTTCCTCTCGAGATCGAATCCACCACCGACGCTGTGAAGCTTTCGCTCAGCGGCTTGGTGGACTGCGGGGCTACTTCCGAGTTTATCGACACGGAGTACGCCGCCGAGCACAAGATTCCGGTCCGCCGGCTCTCACAGCCCATCCCGGTCTACAATGTGGACGGCTCTCCCAACGAGGCCGGCTTCATTCGGGAGGTCGCGGATGTGGTCCTTCGCTACAAAGGCCATAGTGAGCGTGCTCAGTTCGCTGTCACCCGCCTCGGGAAGGAGAAGCTCATCCTAGGCTACTCCTGGCTCCGGAAGCACAACCCGGAAATCGATTGGGCCCAGCGCGAGGTAAAAATGAGCCGCTGCCCTACTGGGTGCTGTGCTACCTGTGTCGCCGAGGCGCGCGCCGACCGGAAGCTTGCCAAGGTCTCCGCTCGGATCCTCCGGCAGCTCCGGTCCGGCCCGGTCCCCCGGATATGTGTCGTCGACACGGACGAACGCTCCAGCGAGGACGATGACAAAGAGTTCGACGAGGACCTACCGGAACTCGGACCGGACGACGGGGAAGATTCGGACGATGAGGATGACTCCGTTGAAGAAGGTGATCGGGTTTTCTACACCCGGTTCTCCCCTCCGGAGGACATCCGAGCGACCGGTACCGTCTCGCAACGGCTGGCCGAAGCGCATGCTAAGAACTCCACGCCTGGTACGGAAGAAATTCCCGAGTGGGCCCGAGAATTCGAAGATGTCTTCAACCGGGAGTCGTTCGACTCGCTTCCGGAGCGCCGGTCGTGGGACCACGCCATCGAACTCGTTCCGGATTCGAAACCGGCCAACTGCAAGGTCTACCCCATCTCCCCCCTCGAGCAACGCGAGCTCGACGCGTTTATCGAGGAGGGGTTGACGACCGGCCGGATCCGGCCTTCGAAATCCCCGATGGCATCCCCGGTCTTCTTCGTCAAGAAGAAGGACGGAGCGCTCCGGTTCGTACAGGACTACCGGGCGCTTAACGCGATGACCGTGAAGAACCGGTACCCCCTCCCTCTCATCAACGACCTTATTAATCGTTTGAAGGGAGCCCGGTACTTCACAAAACTCGACGTTCGGTGGGGCTTCAACAACGTCCGCATCCGGGAAGGCGACGAGTGGAAGGCCGCGTTCCGGACGAACCGGGGACTCTTCGAGCCGCTGGTGATGTACTTCGGCCTGACCAACTCCCCCGCGACCTTCCAGACAATGATGAACAACATCTTCCAAGATCTCATCTTGTCCGGCGACGTCATGGTATACCTCGACAATATTCTCATCGCACACTCGGACCTCGCCCGGCATCGAGAAATCGTCCGGGAGGTTCTCCGGCGGCTCCGGGAGCATAAGCTCTACTTGCGACCGGAGAAGTGCGAGTTTGAGAAATCGTCGATCGAGTACCTCGGGGTGATCATCTCACACGACCACGTTGAGATGGATCCGGTCAAGGTCGCCGGCGTCGCCGCCTGGCCGGTGCCGGAGAACAAGAAGGACGTGCAGCAGTTCCTCGGCTTCACGAACTTCTACCGCCGGTTCATCCGGGGGTTCTCCGACGTCGCCCGGCCGCTCTTTGACCTCACGAAGAAGGGCTTGGTGTGGCTCTGGACCGAGAAGGAGGCCGCCGCGTTCCGGAACCTCAAGGATGCGGTGACCACCGACCCGGTCCTGATCCTTCCGGACGAGTCGCAACCTTACCGGGTGGAAGCAGACAGCTCGGACTTCGCATCCGGTGCCGTTCTCTCTCAGCCGGGCGCGGACCGGAAGTGGCATCCGGTCGCCTTCTTCTCCAAGAGCTTGAGTTCGGTCCAGCGCAATTACGAGATCCACGACAAGGAGATGCTTGCAATCGTCCGAGCCCTCGAGGAGTGGCGACACTTCCTCGAAGGGTCGCAGCACCCGGTCGAGATCTGGACCGATCACAAGAACCTGGAGTACTTCCGGAAGTCGCAGAACTTGAACCGGCGGCAGGCGCGGTGGTCCCTGTACTTGTCCCGGTTCGACTTCACCCTGCATCACAAGCCCGGCCGCGCGATGGGTCGACCGGACGCGCTCTCCCGGCGACCGGACCATGGTTCCAGTCGGGACAACGAGGATGTCACGCTCCTACGCCCCGATCTGTTCCACGTCCGCGCCCTGGAAGGTGTCGTCGTCACCGGTCCGGAAGTCCCGATCCTCCGGGACATCCGTGACGCGCTCTCGCACGAACCAGACCTGGAGGATCCCGTCGCCCTTGCGGCTCGCGAGCTCCTCAAGGTTCCGGGCCGCCGGTCCCGGTCTACCCGGTCGGACGAGTGGCACGTCGACGCCGGCCTGCTCTACTTCCGCGGCAAGATTGTTGTCCCCCAGGACAAGGACCTTTGCCGCCGGATCTTGGAGCAGCACCATGACACCCGGGTCGCTGGTCACGCCGGCCGCTTCAAGACGTTGGAGCTTGTCTCCCGGAACTACTGGTGGCCCCAGCTGTCCCGTCACGTCGGCCGGTACGTCGCCACCTGCGATCTGTGCTGCCGGACCAAGGCACTCCGGAAGCTTCCGGTCGGGGAGCTGCACCCGACCGAGGTTCCCGAAGATCGCTGGAGCACGGTCTCGGTCGACTTCGTCGTCGAGCTCCCGGAGGCCCACGGGTACGACGCGATCATGGTCGTGGTCGATGTCCTTGGTAAGCGCGCCCACTTCATGGAGTGTCACACCCAGATCGACGCGACCGGCGCCGCCCGGTTGTACTACCGGAACGTCTGGAAACTCCATGGTGCGCTGGAAAAGTACATCTCTGACCGGGGTCTGCAATTTATTGCGGAGTTCACCACCGAGCTCTGGCGCCCTATCGGCGTCAAGCCCGCGACCTCCACGGCTTACCACCCGCAGACTGACGGCCAGACTGAGCGCGTCAATCAAGAGATGGAACAGTTTATCCGCATCTTCACCAACTACATGCAGGATGACTGGGACGACCTCTTGCCGGCCGCCGAATTCGCCTACAACAACCACATCCACTCTTCCACGCAGCAAGTCCCATTCATGACCGACACCGGCCGGCTCCCCCGGATGGGGTTCGAGCCGAACGGGCTGCGTTCGAAACTTGAGTCGGTAAACGAATTCCGCGACCGGATCGCCTCCGGCGTCTCCGAAGCCCGATCCGCGCTGGTCAAGGCCAAAGAGGAGTACAAGCGGTACTACGACCGCCGGCGCACCCCCGCGCCGGAGATCAAGGTAGGCGACCGGGTCTGGCTCGACGCGTCGGACATCCAGACAACCCGGCCGTCCCCCGGTCTCTCGCACCGACGGCTTGGCCCCTTCAAGGTCATCAAAGTCGTCGGTCGTGGTGCGTACAAGCTGGAACTCCCGCTCCGGCTCTCCCGGCTCCACCCGGTCTTTCCGGTCGTGAAGTTGGAACTCGCGGAAGACGACCCTTTCGAGGGACGGCCCGGTTACGACGAGCCGGCCCCGGTCCTCCCGGACGCACCCGGTGATGCTCCGGAATGGGAAGTCGAAGAGATCCTTGATGCAAAGGTGCGCTGGAAGTCGCTCTACTTCATGGTGCGCTTCAAAGGGTACGACGACTCGCACAATCAATGGGTCAAGCACTCCGACCTCTTCGCCCCGGAAGCTGTCGACGAGTTCTACCGGAAATACCCAGCCAAACCACGCACCATTGCCGTTGCCGCCTTCGACTCCCTGCCCTTCCGGGATCCCTCCCTTCGCATCCGGTCTATGCGTCGGGGCGCCGCATTCCAAGGGGGGGGTGATGTCAGGGGAACCCCCATCCCGACCCCCATCCAACGCCCTTCCGACCCCTCCGATCCTTCCGGTCGCTCTCCCGGTCACCGGTCTACCGGGACCGGTACCGGAAACCGGCACGTGACCCGATGGCACCTTGCGTGTGATCAAGCCCGGGACATCTGCCGATCACTCCGGTCACATGGTCTTAGCTAGTAGCTTACTTATACCCACGGCTGACGTGGGAATCCTCAGAGTTTCTTCTCTTTGGATCCCCCACGTCAGGTATGCTTCTCTGTATATTTAGCTACTGTCAATTAACCTTTGGATCCCCCACGTCAGTCCCTGAGTACCTCGGGCCTTCGTGGTTGCCCTTACACTGGGGGCAAACGACGCCGCACTCGGAAATCGATTGCTTCCAATGCATTCAGTGAGCATTTGGGCAGATCATGGAAGAAAGGTGCCAATCACCTTTGTTCCTCGGGATTCTTCCATGCCAACTGAATGCATTGGAAGCACTCGATCTCCTAGTGCGTCGTCATTTGCCCCCGGTGAAAGACCACCAAAGCACGCCAAATGGATTCAATCATGTCCAATGACTGAATCAACACAACCATCCGCCAGGACGGACCGGCAGGCATTCAAGAGGGAGAGTAAGTGTTCACCAGTGCACCAGCAAGAACACAGACAAAGGATCCTGTGGATGGAACATGTATGAAGAAGAAAATAACATAAATGAACTCAGAATTTTGGTACCAGATGAACACCGAGTTGGGGGGAATCCTGATGCCCAAAGGCGACGAACCCCCACGCCAAATGGGGTATAATAAACCAGTTGAAGCTGCAGTAACGGTCCGGATACACGAGAATGCAAACAAAGCCCCAAATACGGGAGGATGCACACAGAGCCTCGAATATGGGAAGATAGAGTCTCAAATAACATGGATGCGCGAGAAAGCATGCAGAGCCCCAAATACGGGAGGATGCACACAGAGCCTCGAATATGGGAAGATAGAGTCTCAAATAAAATGGATGCACGAGAAAGCATGCAGAGCCCCAAATACGGGAATGTGGCAGGATTTGAATAGCGGGGATGCACGAAAATGCACACAGAGACCCAAATACGAGAGGATGCACGCAGAGTCTCAAATAAGGGAGGTTGCGCACAGAGCATCAAATAGCAGGGATGTGCGAGAATGCATGCAGAGCACCAACAACGGGAGGATGGATCAAGCAGAGGTTCACCCAGGAACATGCGCTGTAAAATATGGCCGGAACAAAGCAGAGGTTCGCACAGGAACATGCACCATACATTAAATGTGGCTGGCACCAAGCATAGGTTTGCAAAGGAATTAACATGCACTGTAAAATATAGCCGGCACCAAGCAGAGGTTTGCGTAGGAACATGTGCCATAAAGTATGGCCGGCACCAAGCAGGGGTTCGCACAGGAACATGCGCCATAGATGTGGCCGGCACCAAGAGGTTTGCAAAGAAATTAACATGCACCGAAGAATGTGGCAGGCACTAAGCAGAGGTTCGCGAAGGAACATGCACCGTAAAATGTGTCTCCCACTAAGCAGCAAGTCATGCAGGAATTAGAGAGTTTGCGGTAGCCACCGGGAGCCACCCGGTGGCTGTGGCTTATCTGGTGGCTGGATGTGTGATGTATGATGTTGCACCACTTGACCCTTGTTTCTTTACCACATCAACCCACATCCCTCTACACTATGTCGGTTTCAACGCACGCAAAATGGCAAAACAAGATGGCATCCTTCCTGTAGAGCCAGCTGGCAGTCAACAACCTGATAGTGATGAAGACTCTAACTACAACAAGAATGATAATGATGCTGAGGGCGACAGCACTGAGAAGGATAGCGACATCATACATCCAGCCACCAGATCAGCCACAGCCACCGGTACCGCATGCCCAATCAGCCACCGGGTGGCTCCCGGTGGCTACCGCAAACTCTATTAACATGCAGCGTAGATTGCCCAGCTCCAAATAGGTAATACAGGAGCTGGTGTTCAGAGAGCTGAGACAATAGCCTGAGGATGAATACTTGCTGATATACTGCAAAAACACAGAGAATATAGTGATTACACTCAAGATAGGGTCGGAGGCGAAAACCAAAGCAGCCGAGATCCTTGAAGACTCTGATCCATGGACAAGTCCTGCCAATGTGAGGGCATGATTATCGAGAAGAATCAGAGCAAGAGACGCTGGCCAGGAAAGACAACGAAGTTCACACCTCCAAAATTCCGTGGTAGGGGAGAGAGCAAGAGAGTCGATCGACCATCAACGGATCATTCTCCCGCACTCTCTTAGTCAGCCAGCTTTGCGCTCTAGTTCGCAGGCTCACTGGAGCTCAAGCTGACACAAGCACTATGCCATAGGCAGACTGGTACAACTCAAGACATGTCAAAGGGCTGAGCCCGGAGGTTGAAATTTTTGATCTTGCTTGTGCTGGACTCAAATCTTGTCACCTTTTCTTGGTCAAGATGGAGATGTAAATGGAATGTACATAGCTTCATTTATGTCTACTCAGAATTTCCATTTGATTCCCTGGGCGGGCCAAACACAAAGGGCGATGATAAGCAGGATATTGAACCACGCGTGAAATTGCTTGTTTTTGCGATTTCCATACTTACAATATCCTGTATATTGTGTTTCTGTGGTATCAACTGGCTTTCCATAAGAGGCCAGTATCACCTGAGTAACGGGATGATGTTCCTGAGTAGTCAGGAGTGTCTCTGGCAAGTGCTCGCTCCGAAACATGTAGGAGACGGTGTAGCCCAACTAAACATATCAGTCGTATCACTGGTTTCCACTGTTTCTGCTGTTTCTCAACATCAGATCAAGTGGTTTCCGATGTATCGAGCATTTCTGTGTGGTTCATTGAGGAAAGCATGCCAAGCATAGTTGCAGGTGACATCGGAACTACCATTCCGGCTGTTCCTAGTCAGCGGCTATGTCGGACATGAGTTCCCGGGTATAATAACTGCCGAGTCTTGTGATCGTCGATCTCAGAACCATAGCAGATACCCATGGGGATAGTCAACTCTAATTCCTGTCGGTCTCTTTTCATGGTTTCCTCAAAGTGGGGTATCATTTGAAAGCTATAGACAAGGGCTACAAGGTCCGACTATACCGATTCGAGGGATACTTCAGGAACAGAAGTTCCACAACTCAAGAAACACTTGGCAGTCACGGTTTCAAGTGCCCATCACGACGCCATGTGCAAGATATTACCAAGAAACGTTCGGAGTATACCCGGAATGACGACTTCGAGCTCACCGACCAATGGGACACTTTGTATATTATATTGCTACATGGATACACGGAAAGAGGACGGATAAACGGACACTGTTATGTGTTTCTTTTATTGTCATAGTCATATCATCATTTGTATAAGTAGTCAGAGTAGTTTGGGGTACGGGAGAGCAGTTTCCTCCGGGAAGCCTCTCAACATAGTTCGGAGAACAGTTTCCTCTGGGAAGCCCCTCAGCGCAATTCGAGTTTCACAAGTCCTAGATACTTGGGAAGGGCAAATTCCGTAGAAACACAAGGAATAGATTTGGATTTTCACTTTCGACTCAACACTTTTACGCGGATATGTGAGGGACTGGAACTGGTTACATGAGGAACGGCTACGTGAGGGACTGGACATTGGGTTTGGATATTGGATTGGATTGGATTGGATACTGGGACTGGGATACTTGACTTGGACTTGACTGGGACTTGGGATTTGGATCGACAACACGCTTTTGGAACACACTATCGACGCGGATCTTCGGGATACGCACTGGAAACCGTAGAAACATCACTGTTTCTTACATTTCCTAAAACTTGGTTATCATATATCAGATCATCACCATTCGAAACAGTTGTATCCTTTGGATCTTCAGTTTCGCTCGTATTGAAACACAGCATTTCGTACAACATTTGCTTTGAACAATTGGCTTTCCCATCAGCATTTCTAAGGCTCTGAAAATAGGGACTGACACTCGTCAGCTACCTTGGAAGTGTATCAAAGCACCTATCTTGCATCGTTTCTGGTGTTGGTTGTGAATAGACTCAATCTATCTCGTCCAATATTGGTTTTGTTGTTTGGTTTTGGTTGTTTTGTGTGTTTCCACACTAGGTTGTCGCAAAAGGCCCTTTTGGGTTATAAGGGGTTAGGGAGGGTTACAGGCTTATAGCCGCCTTATAGATAGGTTATAGCCCAGTTATAAGCAACTTATTACCGAAGTATAAGGACTTATAAGGGGGTGTAACCTTCTGAGCTTCGAAGCCATACTACACCTTACCAAACACAACTGAGGTCGCTTTTTGGGCATGATTTCACAGGTCAACTAATTACCAGCAACAGCCAGTCCGAATCCGCTACATCATCTAAGTAAAATGTGTGATCCTCCTGGGTGCATCCAAAACAGTTAATCATATGAGCCCCACGCACAAAGTATCGCGGTAGGATAAAGATCGTGTGTGTGTCTTCGAAAAGGCAATTCTTCCAGATAGTCTTGGGTCGCGAGACAGAGGCACTCGACGGTACACCTGACGATGCAGTGCTTGTCCGGCTGGTGCGGGGTTTGCGAGCTCGTGATCGAGCCGTTTATCTCTCAGGCTCAGGGTCGGAAACGTGGGTGGCATCTGAGTCGAAGCGGCATATATCTGGCATAGTGCAGCAGGGCGTAGAGCGCCAGGAGGACGGAAAGTAGCGGAGGTAGCATGTGTGGAGCAAAGTGACGTCATGTTACTGCAATAGATATAAGTCACCGGAGCTGTGACTCTGTGACTCCATCTCTTTCTTCTCAACCACCACCACCACCCGCCACACCGCCGTCTCGTTCGCTTCCCCAGTCTCTCGTCCCCCATATCCCTAGGAGCACTGGTGCGTCGCTACTTCTATCTTTTCGACAGCCGTCTGATCTTGAACCATCAGAACGCCCGTTTTTCTGCGTGCTCGCCAACGCTCCTTAGGTGAGTTTCCTTTCTTCATCCATTCCTCAGTTGTTGATTGGATGTATCTACCTTGTCAACCAGCCGATAACCATCTTCTGGCCCGTCGTCTTATCTCAGACTGCTGGTGCGTTACAACGGTCCTTCGTCCTAATAGCTAGCTGACTTTGCAACCATACAGATTATTAGCCTGCAGCTCTCAGGTGAGTCTCCCCATCCCTTCATTTCTACACTGTACCTTCACGACGCTGGCCTTGCATCGCGCGCCGCCTGTCCTACTCCGCGTCGCTGGGTCGATGTCTGACCAGTTCGAGTTTAGCGCGTAATATATGGAGTCGTATGCTCTGTATTGTAGTTTAGATTGTGAATAAATATCTATTTTCATTTCTTTGGGCGACCTGAAGGATCGGATCCGAATAAGGCGGGAAGGGAGCCGTAATCGGCTTTTATGGGAGCCAAATGTAAGGGGCTATAAGGTGTTATAACCCGTGTAAGACCTTATAGCTATTATAAGTTCTGTAATTACTTATAAGTCAGTATAGCGCCATAATCAAATGTATAGGCCCCCTAAAAACCTTACAGGCTTATACCGGCTTATACCGGCCTATACGAGCTTATCTCCCAGAAAGGACTTTTGCGACAGTTCTGAGCTCGCACATCAGCGATTTGAATTGAGAAAGTGACTTTCGGACCGCGATCACCGAACTAACTTGACGGCATGATCGGCACCCTGCAAGAATTTCAAACACCGGGCTCAGCCCTTTGACATATCCCGAGTTGTACTAGTCTGCCTACGGCATAGTGCTCGCACTAAGATCTGCCGTCTTATGGCAGACTGGTCAAGAGTCTACAGATTGCCTGGGACAGGCACACTTGTTTGCTTGTTGACACGATGAAACCCGCGATATTCCACGCATGCAGCCCCGACCACTGGAAGATGATTATTTAGCCTGTCAAACACTCATTCAAAGATGGAGCCGCCAAGCTTACATGTAATTAAAAGCCCTCCGGAGAGGACGCTCACAACGGTGAACAAAGGACAGCTCGGGAAAGGTGCGGGGAAGTCTTGCGAGTCGGTATAAAACATCGCATTCACAGGGTCACACCAGCGATGAGACCTGGAAAAAGTGTCACTCGATTGAACGAAGATAACGTGGGAAAGCTACTCACAGAGCCACCCCGAACCCAATCCGCACAATACACAAAAGCGAGTTTTCGTGGGCTCAGTTCGACATCCGAGGTGCAACCTATGCAGACAGAATGGATTTTATGTTTCCTTGGAAAGGAGGAAGAATGCTTACAATTTCACGAGTGTTACACCTGTCCCAGCAGAAATGAGGGCAACTATAATCTGAAGAACACCTGCCGATTTAATGTAGTTCAGAAAGCGAGGAATATGCATGAAGCATCGTGGCGCACCTGTGGCAGTAATTTGACCACCCAGAGACTCCGCGACAACCTCAGCTATTGCGAAGATGACGACGAATAAGGCAAGGTAAGCTCCCGCTGCGATTCTCATTTGTAAGAAGGAACAAAACACCTCAAGATGAAATCTTACCATACTTGAACCTCCGGCCATGGATATTTCTGGGCGTGATTGGAGCCGAATCGTATGAGACCTTGTCGGAGCCACACTCTGTGCAACGTAACCCTTGAGAACTTGAACCGAGGCTTGTCACTGGCTGCTGGCTGCCTCAAGATGAGGACAATCATACTATCTGATATTGATCGACAATACCTTTGTCCTGGGACATTGGGAGTCTGAAGCTTTGAGTCCTTATTATCGGAAGAACCGGACCCAGAGTGGTAGCTGGGAGGCTTCAAGTCTACGGCGGCCTCCTTTGGGTCTTTGGGTACAATCATTTTATTCGGTTGCAAGAAACCAAACCGAAGTGTGGGTGAAGTCCGTCAGGAAGTACGAGGACTGGATTCCAGGGAACTGAAGAAGATAAGGAAAACTCCTCGACTGTGGACTGCGCATTAAGAAGTACTGTCCGAAAATCAGCTCGGCAATCATTTCAATTCAACCAAAAGATCCCGTGTCCGTTACTCGATCTTATTTTTATTTTATTTTATTGGGACGATGGTGATAACATAAAAAACAAAACAATATTTCTCGAGAGGACGCAAAGTGAGGATCACTCCAGATTCACGATAGCCTTCAGTTTTGGACTTTACGAACGATTGAAAAATTCACGCAGGACGGGGTATTTTGACCATCGTGAGATTGTGACTTGAAAAGTTGGCCCTATGACCACCATCTTTGATTGGCGCACCCAGATAGTACCTAGATGTCATATATGTCCTGAAATTTCAAAACTGCTACGCGGTTAGCAGATAAGATACCCAGGTCGACAGAAGAAGAAGAAAAAATTCAAACAAAACACACATTAGTTGAGTATCGAGCCCATTTTTGCCCTCAGAATAGAGAGTTTGCGGTGAGCCACCGGGAGCCACCCGGTGGCTCATCAGGCATGCGGTGCGGAGTGGCTACCGCATTTGGTGGCTCCTCCAGTGGCTGAATATATGATGTCAAAACACTTGGTTTTATTCACTTACATCTACTTAACACCCATGCAGACCGATGCCTGTGCAGACGTGCTCTAGGAGAGTAAAAGAGCCGGGCGTAGACCCTTGAATCACTGATATATTCACCCAACACCTCAGAAATGACTCAGTAGAACAGTGAATTGCATCTAAGCCTCTAAGATAGCTTGCTGTGTGATAGAGATAACATACACCGCCAATGGTTCCACACGTGGTCACGGGCTGGACGCGACATGTGTGCCAGATGTCGATGGAGACTGCAGACCAGCCAACATCAGGCTGGTGCCAGTTTCAGTCTCCTATGGGTCCAGCATGGGTCCAGGTCGGGCTGGTAGCCAGCTGTCCAGTCTAGGTGGATTTCAGCATGATCAATTAGCTGGACTTAGCCGTACGCAAGACTGGTCGGTAAAGTAACACAAAATTGACACAAAATCACATGTATTTCAGCAATGTACAGGATGTATCTAGCTTATTCGTCCGCCTGGGGCTGCGCCGGCACCAGCGCCACACAAGTTGCCAAGTCTGCTCCGGCGTCGGTGAAATCTTGTTGCTGGAAATTTTGCTGCTACAAAAAATGACGTGCCGCCAAGGTGCGGCATGCTATCCGCCAGTGGTAGCTACAACGTTGTTGTCGGAGCATGGGGCACCGACAGATTAATGGTGTGCAGGAAAAGATACAAGTATTAACGGTAATGTTAGAAGAGACCCCAGGGAAAACTTGCTCTGGACAAAGTGTTGGGAGCTAGACGGTGCAAAGAAAAGTCGTAGAAACGGGAATGGTTGGCCGGAGGACTAGTGGGGGCTTGTGGGTACTTGCAGTGGCTTTCAATGACTTGCGATGGTCTTGGGGTAAGGTTTGCGATGGTCTTGAGGCGGCGCAACTATGAATGATTTGAGAGCAGAGATTGTATCATTGATGGCTTGAGGGCTTGTAGGTTTGAAAACTTGAGTTTGAATACGTGGCCCGCTAGTTAGCAGGCCGCAAAAAACAGAGGAGCAAGGGATCAGAGAGAGCCGAGATGGGAGAAAGAGAGAGAGCCGAGCGACGTGGCATTAACCAAACCTTCACGTGGCTGATTGATGGAATTCTTACTAGCGCAACTTGGCAAAATTCCACAAGTCACCGCTTGCTTTTGTATGTTGCAGGTGGAATGAAGATGCCAGCACCACATCAAAATGGCGCAGGAAGGAGCCGGTTCAATACTCACGAGCGGAACTGTTGCTGAAGACCAGCAGTCTGATTGCTGGTCGACCGAGAACAATTAGGCGTAAAGAAAAGGAAAATTCAGTGGACGATGATGTTGAGGAAGATGAGGAGGTGGGGGACCTTTCGGGCACAGATAGTGATGTGGTGATTTCCTCTGACAATTATTCCGATTAATTATTTTATTTATTTGCCCGGGTGGCTTCCAGGATACGAAGTGACATGGACGCAGCATGGAATTCCACTGGAGGCTAGCTGGATGCCCAGCTGCATAGGCGAGCTGGGCACCAGCCCGCTCCCAGCTGCGCCCAGCACTCACGACAGCCATGACCCATGTGACCGCGCCAGATGGGGGCAACGTGCGGGTACTTTGGCCGTGTACTGAGGACACCCAAGCAGCCACCAGATCAGCCACCAAACGCAGTAGCCACTCCACACCGCATGCCTGATGAGCCACCGGGTGGCTCCCGGTGGCTCACTGCAAAGTCTCTAATGTCATTCTGCCATGCATAACATCCTCACCCTGCCGCACACCGTCAATAATACGCTTGACCTCGAGGATCCATGAGTACGGGGGGGAAGAACAAGAGCTTACACAACTCGCCCGCCTGACGCTAATCACTGTGTGGGGGACAAATCTAAACATATACTGTCGAGATCTCTGTCAACATCAGCTGGAATAGGTGGACGAGTGGTGGACGAGATGTGCCGACGTCACATCTTCAGATCTGGGCTGATCCGTGGTAGACAGTGGTCTCAGCCGATAGTCAGCCGAGGGTGTGTAGCCGTGTCTGCAGAGGTTTGCCGACAACACTTCCAAATGTCTTGACAGGGCTCATATGTCGTCCTACATTACTTTTGGGCAGAATTCTTGGGCAGAATGGTGGCTGTACGGTTTCGGAGAGATCGGGTGGCTGTATGCTTTTCGGTTCCCGACTTTTTCCTACAGGGAGTGGACGGTACCAGCTCAAAACTGAAACTGGCATTTGCTGTGTGCTATGGCCATCGCACCATTACAAGCCGTGGTCTGCCATCGGCGTCACGACGTCGGAAGGCAATGAGAAGGCTTGCCCCGCATTGGCGACGTGCGGTACACAATGGTCCGCGATGGACCGTTGAAGGGCGGCGATCTGTGGTACGGTCCGTACGGAACCTGGGAGCATAGAGTTATGGCCCCGCAGGCGCTGGGAAATCTGCGATCATGCAAACCCTCGCGGGTCAACTCAAGGATGCTGGGCGCCTCGGCGGCTGTTTTTTTCTTCAAGCGCGGTCATGATACACGAAGCAACGCAAAGAAGCTGTTTGCCACAATTGCGTACCAGCTCGCCTTTGCCGTCCCATGTTTGCGTGCTTCCATTTCTGCAGTCGTGGGGAACGATCCAGCGGTCATTGTCCGCTCCATCGCGACCCAAATGAAGATGCTCATCTCCGAGCCTTGGCATGCCCACTCATTCCGCGAGCCTATCAAACTTGAAGGTCACCATCGAAGATATCGCATCGTTCTTCCACCGATTGGCGGTGCGAACTTTGCTAGTTTCTCCTTTCCCTTCATCGCTTGCTTGCTCACTGATAAATCAAATATTGATCCCAAACCTGAATCACGCCACTATCTTATCCGGGTTCCGCTCATCCCCAACGTGCTCGACTATCTCCTGTCACCCTTCCCATGCATCCCTTTGAAAGGTCGATCTCCCCTTTTGCTTCTTCTCTGCAGTGCCGCCGTTGGTTCGTGCATTAACGTTCTCCTCTGCCTACGCTTGCTTCACGGGAGACAATCACAGTGCCCTACACCATCGAGAATTCCCTGCAGTACGCGCTTCTCCATCGCTTGTTTTGTTTTTCCCAGAATCTACTCATCGCTCGCACAAATCTATCGATGTCCAAATTCGAGCCGACACGATCAACCAGATGCTTCTACGCGCTATGATGCGCCCATCTGACATCCAGCTCATTCGTAATGCAGGCCTGAACTTTAGGCCGCTTGCCTGTACTGTGCTGGTCAACATGGAACGGGAGCACATCTTTGAAATAAACTTTTTATTGTCCGCCGCAATATCATAATATCATGCCCATATGGCTGTAATAGTGTAAAATAATTATTTTTGTTGAAAAAAGTGTACACCCCCCAGATTCTCTAGAAAGGTTACAACGTAAAGCACAAATTGATGGCTGCTCTGCACTACCGCCGGAAATTCAGCATTTAAGAAAGACTAGCAGTTACCCGTGCTTCGCCACGGTGCGAGTAAACCTTGAACCCAACAAAAGGAATTCATGATTTTTTCCCACTGATTCATTGGAAGACGCCGTTCGTCGCTGACCTTCGGTCAACTCCTCGCGGCCTCGTGAGCAACTAACTATTTCTTTTCACCAGGATCTTTCCCGTATTAGTGGGCCAACCTTCAGCATATTTCATCTCCGTTAGGCCATTATATACACGGCATCAGATTGACTCGTCGCATGCATCTCCGTTGAAAACTAATTAGGCACGGCCAATTTACAGAAATAGGAAGGTGTGTAATTGGGCTATCATACTCAACTTCGTCGAGTTCTTTGGCGGAGAGCCTTCCACTCAAGGCTCTGACTGAACAACTATTGGAGCCATTCAATGGCTGTTTGGCGTTGCGCAGAAATGGTAGGCGAATGGCTCCACCAAGCCATTGACATCATTTTTTGGCGGTGGAGCCATCAGTTTGCGCAACGTCAAAAAGCCATTGAATGGCTCCAATGGCTGTTGCGCAAACAATCTAATGTTCCTGCCATATGTCCTCTTTCAACGGCAGAGAGCATCTCGGCATTGAATTTAACATTGGGACAAACCTGATTCGCCTAAGGTCAACTCGGTACTGCTCCACATCCTTGCATTCAGTTGTGTTTGGCCTACCTCCAGTGGTTCAGTTGTATATTGCTGAAGCATTTCGGAAGAAACCAACATCTCGACATCGCAGTGGAGTCGGATGAAGGACTTCAACATTCGGACAAACGTGGATTTGTGCTCCACTTTGACATTTATCGAGACACAACAATTGTGTTGAGGAATTTACCTTTGGCCCACCTCCCGTGGTTTGGGCATCTTGTTGAAGCATTTCCGGTGGAGAAACCAAGATCTCGACATCGCAGTGGAGTCGGATGCAGGAATTCAACATTCGGACTTGTGCACCGAAGAACCCGGTATGCCGCTCCACTGGCTCCACTTTGACGTTTGTCCAGGACAATCACGTCTTTTCTTATATAGAACTAGCAGTAACCCGTGCTTCGCTACGGTGGGAGCAGGATTGCATGCAGCTTAACAGTTGGTTCTTACAAATGTACAATAGAAATGGTCGAATTTATCTAAAGGTGAAAGACGCCACTCGTCGTCAACCTTCGGTTGACTCCTCGTAGCCTAATGTGTAGATAAAGTGCTAGTGTGTGATGGGTGCTAATATTTACACACAGATTCACAAATTTCACCTTGGGGTGTTTCTGGCCACAACCAATCTCTCTCCCGGTCGCCCTAGCCATTTCAGGATCTCTTCGCGTTGCATCGGGCTTCTCGGGTATCTTCTTTGGGTTCAGTCGACCGAATGTGCATGGTAATATTTATCGTGATCCCTTCCCTAGACCCTTCCTAAACTCTTCTTACAAAGTTCAGTTGAAGACTTTTAATTGGTTCATGTGCACTCTCCCATCTTCATCTCACCAATGAGCTCTTATGCCTAGGATGATGTACATATGTATAAATTGATTGTTCGTAGTCTACCAAGGTATCCAGCTGCAGTGTTTATGCGATCAGTTGGATGGGCTTGTGCCAAGGCAAAGTTTTTGAATGTTAGTTTGCACCCAGTTTTCAACATCTCAACATTTAAAAATAGAAATACAACAGTCGAGTGGAGCGTCTGTGGAAAGCTCGACATCTGGACGATTTTTGGAGTAACTGTGGAGCTGGTGACCTCACCTAGAGCTCTGAGGGCCAATCTGGTTATCCCAGAGTCAAATGGTCTTGTCTCGCGGGGACAGGAGGTCCTCAATTGTAATATAGATCAATCATGAACAGGGCCTGGGTAGCGATATTATAGGCCTCCATGAGGAACTTGTGGACGGGATCATGCCTGGCCGCATTCTCAGTCAAAAGAAAAAATTCAAATCAGCAGTGATCTTATCGGACGTCTATCCCAAGCGGGGTAGGCCGCACCGCACACACCTCCAGAGTCCAATGCATACTATGCATACTTTTGTGATCCATGCGAATGGGCATTCGGGGGATGTGCTTTTTTGTGTGTCACTTTTACCACAACTGGATCGGCAGTCGCATTTTTCTCCAAAAACTGGGTTAAAGCACAATATAAATCATTTTACAGTATTACAGCCATATGCCCACTTGCGAACGGAAAAGAACATACAGTGATGGACCCAAATCGGGTATTTTGATGGTTATTTAGGGAACTATTATTGTCTTTTCTACAAACTACTTCAAACCCCTCCAGTACCGGGGACATTGGTTGTGGCATGGGCACCGGCCAAGTCAGCCACCACTATTCCCCGTCCCGCTGTACCTATAAAGACTCGCCCATATATCCTCGGATCCCCCACAATGAGGTTTGGACCTCCGTACTGATGTTCATCGTCGTTTACTCTGACCCACGTCTCTCCGTCATCATCCGAGCGATACAGTCCGTCTGTCCCCTTGGAAGTTATCGTGCCCCACAGGAACAGCGCCGGGAGGGTCGAATCCGCCTCTCGTGGGGCGCCCACGGTGAAGAAGCTTATCGACAGCTCCCCAGGCAGCGCCTTCCATGTAGCCCCGAAGTCGGTGCTGTGGTATAGGCCCAAGTCCCCCAGCGGGAGCCAGATCTCGCCCGCGCGCGCGAAGTTGACAACGGGCACTGCACCCGAGGCAGCAGCCGGTAAGCCAATCTTGGTTCCCTGTGAGGCTTTGTACGAGACACCGCCGTCCACGCTGACATACCACACTCCGTTGGTGAACGAATAGAACGTCGCGGGCTGCACACGGTCTGCGCTCAGATTCGGGGTCTGGGTATCGAGGCCGCCCGACGGTGCTGTCCATGTCTCTCCAAAGTCGCTCGTTGCCCACGGCCCCGTTTGGCCGGCTGCTGCGTCAAATGTGAACAGTGTCGACCACACCACGTGTTTTCCCGAGGCGTCCACGGCCAGCACGCCTGTCGTGTCGACTGTCCAGTTCACGCCCGGCGCACAGTTCGCGAATAGCGTCCAGGTATCTGCGCTGTCAGTTGAATACGCGGCCTGGGCGCAGCCACCTGTGTAGTTAACACCACAGGCGCCCGTACGGGCGACAACATTGGGGGCTTGGCCACCAAAGTCGATACTGTCGAGGTTCGAGAACGTTGGCAGTCCAAACATGGGCTGCGGGGCGCTGAGATTGGTGTGCTTCATCCCCATAATGTCGCCAATGCCACTGAGAAGATGCGCGTCACCGCCGGTCGGGCTAACAGCAGCGAGGATATCGGTTTCTTCGATGCCCTGGGCTTGGATGTACCAGGTGGGGGCTATATTTGAATCGACGAGCGACAGTTCGTCTGTTGCCCAGATCGTGGCGCCGGTGCCATAGAGGATGTGTTCGGGGTTGAAAGGGTCGATCTGCACGGCTGTCATCCACCAGCCGAATTTAGCGAGGCCATGGACAGGACTGGGAGCGCCGTAGCCACCCCAGAGACGGCTCCAATCTGCAAGACTCATTCAGCCAAGACTCCATGAAGGGCTTCCGTAGAAGAATTGAAAACAAAAAGAGGAATTATCGAAAGAATTTACCGAAACTGAGCCACGGAACCGGCGTCCCATCCTTCAAAGCAGCCTCCCGGATTGGATGGCCCCAATAGCCTGTAGCCATGTCGTTTGCAGGGGTTGAGAGATGTGAAACGTCTTTCCACGTAAGACCACCGTCGTGGGTGAGATACACTTCAGCCAGCAAAGTCAGTGCCACCCGAACTAGTGATAAGAAAGGCTGCATACTGCTGTCGAGCGCCGGTCCCGGGTCGCGGTCCAACGTTATTACGACCAGAGTCTCTGGGTCTTTCGCATCTAGGCTCAATCCACAGTACCCACCAGGTGGCCATGCCTGACGCGTGAAGGGTGCTGGGGAGCTATTGTTGTTGCGTCCAGGAGTGATGTTTGTCCACACCTCGCTTGAGACATTGAGTTTCCACACCTCGCCATACTGCGCACCGTATGGGCCCGGGTAGTCCGCGTACGTGACATAGAGCACGCCATTTGCTGCCAGCGCAACTTTCATCGGCTGCGGCCCGGTGCTGAGCGCCGGCTCGCCCGTCACGAGTGTCGCGTCGTCCCATGTCTGCGGCTGGCCCGGTAGATTGCTCCACGTCGTGCCGCCATCGTGAGTGACGTAGATGCCATTGGGAACGCAAGCGCTGGCATAGATGGTGCCCTCGTGACGAGGATCGAAGATGACAGAGACGATGCCAATGGTGTTAGCGAAGGCTTTGGGGAACGAGGTCACATTCGTCCATGATTTAGCACGGTCGGTGCTCTTCCATAACCCCTCGGTGCGGGTCCCGATCCAGAGTTCGTCCGTGTTGAGTGGGTTGACCACCAGGCGTTCCCCGTTGTTCCGCCCCAGCTCATTCGAGCCTAGGGGAAAGGGTGCTGGGTAGATTTTGAACGAGCTGCCCTGGTCGTCGGACACGAAGAAGGCGGAGTTGTTCGATGTCAGGTATCGGCCCTGGGCCAGGTAGAGCCGGTTCGGGTCAGTAGGGTCAAGCGCGAAGCTCTCGGTCCCGAGCAGGTTTGAGTCGACGAAGCTGATGAAATCTGTGAGCGGGATCCATTTGTCGAGCTTCTGATCCCAACGGTAGGCGCTGCCAATGTCGGTTCGCGTGTACAGGAGATTGGCCTCTGTTGGGTGCGCGATGATTCCCGTAATGTAGCCTCCGCCTGTGATGGCGACGGCGTCGAATTTGTAGGGCAGGCTTTGGGTTGCCGCGTAGATGTAGGGCAGGAACGATGTTGTGGCCGCCCACAGTGGCAGCTTTTTGCAGGAGAATCGCACCATTGCGAGGTATTGGTCTTTGCGTAGCCTCGTTGTCTGTATTTGATTGTCTTTTTCATCACCCGGTAGGTACATCCCGGCGCGTTGCCGTTGAGAAGCGGTAGAAAGTGTCCGTTGACCACTGGGAGGAACATGTGGATGTGTCCTATTGCTCCGTCAAACAGCGAGTCCGAAGTTAGTCCGAAGTTGCACTTGTTGAAGTCTCTGAGGCCCGGGGGATAAAAAAGTATCCGCATCCATAATTGAGGCCTGGTCTTTTCAAGTCCTCTTGTCAAGATGTGCAAGGAAGGGAATTTTATTCCGCTGATGAGCGAGAGCTCTAGGGACGACGAAGGATTGGATAACCGTGAATTGGGACATTTCAACCGCAGTTTGGGAGCTCAAGCCGGAGTGGGAGAGGCCCAGGGCATATGCGGTAGCATTTCTGATCCGAAATCGCCCAATTTCGGCGTTTCCGTAGATGACTTTTCGTCGGGAATCCATACGCATTAGGATCGGGTAGATGATTTTCTTTCTTCCATCCGTCGGGATCTTGAGTTGTCAAGACGGGTGACTTGGAACGTACGGAGCGGGAGGGAGGGGGAAGAGGTGCGAGGTTTGTGTTCTGCACAACGAACTCCAGAGTGCAAGCTTTGAGCCCGAGCAAAGACCAAGTCATCACGATATCATCGAGAAACAATGAAATGCGTAGTTCAAGGCAAAGATCAAGCAAACATTAGGCTTGCAGCGTGCATGAATGATATTTCGGAGTCGGAGGATTAAAACACTTTATTCAGGCTTTCCGAATTCCTGCCAAGCGGATAGAGGTGAACCAACCCAGATGTCTACTAGTACTACGCTGAAGGATTGAGCGGAGGTGGATGGAAAAAAATGTTCTGTCGGGATACATTGTATTAGCCTCTGTGTTAATCTATGAAGAAAAGCACAGTGATATTAGACAGGATGCGCATGAGCCGCACACGGCTTTTGTCACTTGCGCAAAGCCGCACGGGGTTCTCTCTTTCTTGCAGGTTAAACATGATTATTGTACATCTACACTTCCATTCCATGTCTGCAAGTTGTGTATATTCAATATAGGTGAATGTGTTCATGCGAGTGAGCCGGTGCAACCCATTCTTGAATGACATCACTGCAACGGCTTTTGTTTTACGGTTAATGGCCGTCAATCCACTGCATCATTGATGCTCCACTCCAAGTTTGGAAACATGCGAGGGACACTGAATTTCATCTTTTCTATTGAAATATATGGCTTTCTGGCTTGGAATCCTATTTTTTTGGCGCGGCTTTGCACAATGCACGAAAGCCGCATGCGGCCCATGCGGCTTTTGCGCATCCTGTCTATTTGAGTGGGCACCATGCCTGGCGGTGAACGATGATGAGCACGGCTCCTCGCTGATGACGGAATCTGTCAATCACGCATCTCCGAGCCCTTGTGTACCCGTGTCGTGTTCCTGGCAACTTATTGTACAGTCTGAATGCTCGGATACATTAATTGCGGTATCATTCAGGAGTATCGTACAGCTTGTATGGACTTTCTCGTTTTATTTACATTACATATTCTACCATATATACTTCAAATGTCCTTTACTTACAACAATAGAAGTTTACCGTCTCGCTTTCGTCCCCATTTCAGCGTGAGCCTTCGTCGTTGCTCATGCTCGTCTTCATCTAGTTCTCGTTTGGTCCCTCGTCGCACATCCCTCCCCCCTGCTTTTCCCTTCCTTGTTTCCTCTCCTACGAGCCCTGAGAATGGGTTGGCCCACTCGCACAACACTTGTCTTACGGTCACCTTCCCCTGAGTTTGATGCCTGGTATTTTGTATATCAGCTCGCGCTCAGCGGCGCCGTCAGCATATCATTTTGGAGCCCACCGCGAGGGGTTTCAACTATAGCGTCAGGCTCGTCCTATGCCTTCACTCTTACCTCGCGCCCCGACTTCTTCATTTTTCCATCGCATTTACTTCCGCCACCGTCGTCTTTGCCTCCGCCGCCGCATTATTATCCATTGCCTACGCCATCGCTTCCACCGTCGCCGCCGTCCCCGAATATTGCACAGCCCTCTTCCCACGTCCTATCTGCGACCCCCGACTTTCTTCCTCCGACGCCACCGCCACCCACGATGCCCGCTCGTAACGATCGCATAGCACCCGTATTCGATTCACAGAAGCCCCGCGATCTCCGTCGATATTTTTGCGACCTCGAGTTTCTATTTTCTCGCTCTAGCATCACGGACGACACCCAGAAGAAGTTCCACGCGACCCGTTTTCTTTCCATTGACGACCAGGAGCTCTGGGAGCTTGTTCCCGAGTTCGCCGACATCACCGCGTCCTTTGCGCAGTTTACTGCCGCGATATTCCGTCTGTATCCCGAAGCTGATCCTAGCCGCAGATATTCGCTCGCACATCTCGATGCTCTCGTTACGGAGCTTTCGCACATCGCGTCCCTCTCCCGTACACGCTTCCTCGAATTCTATCGCAGGTTCTTCACGATATCTTCGTTCTTACGTGCTCACGATCGTCTTTCCTCATACGAGCAGAGTCGCACCTTCATTCGCGCTATCCCTCCGCATATTTGGCACCTCGCACACGAACGACTTCACATTAAATTCACCGATGTACATCCAGACGATCCATACGCACTAAACGACCTCCGCGACGCCGTTGATTTTGTGCTCATAGCCTCGTCCACGCCGCCATCCCCATTGCCATCTGCGGCATCTTCTTCCCCCGAACTTCCTGCACCTGCGCCCACAGATTCGTCCCTTGCCGCGCTCACCGAGGCTGTTAACGAGTTGATACACCTCGTTTCATCGCAGCAGCAGCCCTCCCCCGTCGCTTCGTGTCCCGACTCGCCGCCGCCGTCCCCGCGTCCCGCGTCGTGCTCGTATTGCAGCGATATCGCCCACTTCATCGCACGTTGTCCACTTGTTTCCGCAGATATTCGCGCCGGCCTTTGCAGACGTAACACAGAGGGAAAAGTCGTCCTCCCATCCGGTCTCTTCGTCCCGCGTCGCATCACAGGTCCCGACCTTCGCGCACGGATTAGTTCTTGGCATAGCGAAAATTCAGCACCTGTTTCGCAGTCCCCACACGCCATCGCCGTCCCGCGCTCGCATTCTACGCCAGAGCCCTCGTCGCACTCGTCACATTCCGCCCCAGACGTCGTTCCTGCAACCCCCTTCGCCCCTCCTCGTTCCGGTACCGCGCCCGCCTTCCCTGTACAAAATCGCCTCGCAGATCTTGAAAGCCAGCTCGCCGCGCTTCGTTCTCGTGCTTCATGTTCGTCGCAGCCACAACCTACGTCGTACGCCGTTCTATCGCAGATCCAGCCACAGATATCCGTGCCGCTTTCGAGTTCCAAGTCGTCTGCACTTCCCCGCGCGTCATTATTGCATTCACATCCGGTTTTCGCTTCAGCGCCAGCGTCTATGTGCCAAACCGATCCAGAGTCATTGATTATACCGCCATCGCATCGCACCGCAGTCCCGCCTCGTGACGTACAGTCCAAGCTTGCTCTGTCCGAGCAGCGTGTCGTATCGGACCGGAATCCAGTGCAGCCGTCGCATTCGTTCCTAGCGTCGCCCCATCGTCCACAGTCTTCGCGTCATGTTGTGCAGTCACCAGTCGCTTGCGAGCCGAATATTTCTTGTGCACACGCGTTCCAGCCCACAGAGTTATCGCACCAGCCTCCAGTTCATGTCGTGTCGGCCCCGCATCCCACGCGCACGGCGCACTAGCTCCCCACGTCGTACAAGTCGCCGCCGTTCCGCATTCGCTTGTTCGCAGTCCATTACCCCGGATGTTATCGAGCCATTCACGAATTCTCACGATTCCGCGCTCTTTCCACGCCTTCTAGCCCCAGACTCGAGTCGTTTCGATGCCCCCGTCGACGCCATATCCTGCGCACAGCTCTCGCGTTTGCGTTGGAATTTTACAACAGATTTTGTGGGTCTGCAGATATCTCAGTCTCGATGAGCACCTCACCTTTTCCCTGTCCATTCTCTTGCTTCCTGTCGACTTCTTGGCTTTTTTTTCGATGTTCACCCGATACTCGCACGCTACATCGGTCCAACGAGTCAATATTTCAGTTGGGAGGACCCCCACTGCGACACAAATTTATTTTCTTTGCCCACTTCTCGCATTTCTTTCCATCCGCCAATTCCCGTGCTTTCTCTCGCATTCCAGTCCCGTTCACCGTCGCTTTGCCATCTGGATCTTTGCCGTCTTCCCCAGTGACCGAGGACGGTCACATTTTCAGCTGGGAGGAGATGATGAGCACGGCTCCTCGCTGATGACGGAATCTGTCAATCACGCATCTCCGAGCCCTTGTGTACCCGTGTCGTGTTCCTGGCAACTTATTGTACAGTCTGAATGCTCGGATACATTAATTGCGGTATCATTCAGGAGTATCGTACAGCTTGTATGGACTTTCTCGTTTTATTTACATTACATATTCTACCATATATACTTCAAATGTCCTTTACTTACAACAATAGAAGTTTACCGTCTCGCTTTCGTCCCCATTTCAGCGTGAGCCTTCGTCGTTGCTCATGCTCGTCTTCATCTAGTTCTCGTTTGGTCCCTCGTCGCACATCCCTCCCCCCTGCTTTTCCCTTCCTTGTTTCCTCTCCTACGAGCCCTGAGAATGGGTTGGCCCACTCGCACAACACTTGTCTTACGGTCACCTTCCCCTGAGTTTGATGCCTGGTATTTTGTATATCAGCTCGCGCTCAGCGGCGCCGTCAGCATATCAACGAGGCATTGCTATTTTTTTTAAAAAAGGTTTTGCATAAACTGCAGGGTCGGGTAGAGTGTATTAGGAGCAAGATGCAATTATATGTACGAGGCGGAGGTATGAACAATGGAGGAATCGATTCACAATGCTCATGTCCCGCAGTGTTGAAGAGTTCTAGGAATATTATAGGGTACCAGCGCATAGTCGCCGTAGAGGACCGATGTATTTTTTTGCTGCTGGGTGCAGCGATGAGTGTGTGCGTCAGTAAATATGGAATCCCAGAATACTGTATAATATAGTAGCCCGCTAGCGCGGCGGGGCCCGCTATCTATATTTTACGTCTAACCCTACCAACCCGCCCAGAATTGATACAAGCACGATATTGTACAGAAAATGTCAAGATCTCATACCTTGACAAGTTGATTGGCGTAGCGATCCGGCGCAAACACACTTTGCGGGATGTTTTCGGCTTGCTTGCGATGCTGTTAATCATGAATAGTTTTCTTCGCCCGCAAAGTTTTAATCTTCTCCTGTGATGAGTCGCCCATACAGCGAATATATGTAGTGCACAAGACTGTGACGACGGGAGGTGGTAGGCTCATTTTATTTGGCTTCGGCGATCCTTCTCTCACGATTTAATAGATCACCCCCAGATGTTTTCTATGCAGTCAGCAAGCTCGGCTGCCGGGGTTACTCTGCTCACAAACCCTGTGCTTTAACAGCTCATGTCAGCCGACTTCGGATTCCCTCAAGCCGCGGCCCAATCTGGGGCCTGTGAATGACTTTGACTGGGCCGCTTTCGTGGACCCAGGCAACGTGATGTCCCCGGGCGCGTTTCCTGGGGATGCGTTGACTCCAGATTTCATGTCACCATTCGATTTCGCTTCTTTTCCCGCCTCTTATTCCAGCCTCAACGCCCTCATGCCTGCTTTAGTACCCACTGACTATTCTGCTCAACCTGCGGCGGGAATTAGTTTCGTGGAGTCAACTTCGGATTTAAATTCCGTGCCGTCGTCTAAATATTCACAGTGGCCAACGCTGCCCCCAGTCCAACCAGATTCTCCTTCAGAGGCCTCTGTTGCCGTTGACAATACTTGTGTGCCGTTCACAAGCGCCGCAAACAAAAAACGACGCCAACGCCAAGAAGTTGATCCTGCCAATATCCTTGAGTCCAACTCCGTGCAGTCCAGAATCCATCAGAGCGGAGCCGGGCTGGAGCGGAAGGGACTTCAGAGCGCCCTATTAAACGTGCAAAGGCGTCCAAGGTATATTCCGATACAATTCTCCGACTTGGAATTTTCTAATTCTCTGTTAATTACCAGTGAGCTGGAGCAGAGAATCGGTGGAGCAGGGGTCAAACTAATGGTTGCTTTACATCAAATCTTATGCTAGTCTCTAATTATTATTCCTACGAGGAGTCGGCAGGGCGCTTCACGCCGTGCCTTCTACTTTCTGAGTTGCACTGAGTCCTGATTTAAGTAGCACATGAGCCGCTCCCGGCGTTGGTTTACAAACTTGCCTCAAGCTGAAAGTGTGGTTGTGTGCTTCGGCACAACCTCGCCAGGTACGAAATTAACACGGGGGAATAAAGCGAGTATTGGCGTGAGCACACATGGGGATAAAGGCTTCAAACAGACAGAAGCCATTTATGAAGAGGGAGCAAGCGGTTGATGGATGGCCCGCAGAGCGTCATTCCCTTTTTCAACGTGCTGCATTCAGATAATCAAGACTAATATTAGTACAATGCAATTACAATGGAAGCCCTTCCCAGACAAAATTTGAAGTATCCAGATACTGTCCGCATCTGGTATTTGGGTCATCGCAGTATAATTGGTCTTGTGAGAAGACAGGTCCCAGTAGATTATGACCAAGCTTCTGGACAGTTAGGCATTGACAATCATTGAAAACCATTGATAGAGAAACTCTTGCTTTCCTACAGGCATTGTTATTGGTATACTGTCTCTAATCATGTTCACTGCGAACCTGTGTTTCATTGCGCAAATGCGGGTGGAGTTTGGACGACGTGGTTGGTCTGCAAGGAGAGCAGAAATGCTACTTGACTTCAATGTGGTCTTTGAAGGTGTTTGATTGTAGTCTTACCTCCTGCACTGAGCCTCAGACCTATCTACTCATTTTTTTCTCGTCTCAAGCAGATATGAGATATGAGTGTGGGAAGCCCATCGCATTTTCGATGGGATGAAATCAGGAGGCTAGATGGGTGGCGCTCAAGACGTAATAAACCGGTACAGTGTGGAATGTGGTGAGAATCAGCGCTGGGTTGGCACTGAGAATGCTGAGCTTATAGTGGGAAATACACAGGCACTTTCAACCTTCAGGATTGATAGGGCAATGTAATGCTGAACGCAGCGAGGATTGGCACTGGGTTCGGCTCGGGATCTGAATCAAGCAAGCGGCAGGGCCGTGATGAACCAAAGTCATCCGAGCTCAAAAGCCCACCCATGAAGTCCCCAACTGGCAGCAGGAGATAATTAGCGCGTGCTGTGTGAGCATCCTCAGGAATATTAGCGCCTGCCGTGAACGCACGGGCAACAGAGATACCGGCATGACGGCCGAAAGGCAAAGATTAGCGCTTGTTAAGTGACGCCGAGGGCAGCAAGAAAAAATTGGCGCTGGCGGTGCGAGTATCCAGAGTTTCGGTGCCGTGTGAGCGCCGAATGCGGCAAGAGAACATTAGGGCTTACCGTGAGAGCATCCAGAGTTCAGGTGCGTTGTAGTTCCGGTGGCGTACGAGCAGTCCACAGTTGCGGGCTGAAATACCCATAAAAGGAGCTTGAAGGGCTTCAGACGGACAGGCCTTATTTTATAAAGAGAGAGAAGAGATAAGGAGAGAGATTCTTTGGTCTTCACCCCTCCGATGTTTTTTAATTAACCCGCTAAAAATTTGTGAGCGGGATTTTCCGGATGTGTCGTGTTCCTCGACAAAGCCAACACATTCGCGTCAATGTGTTGGCTCTGATCCGGATGTGTCGCTTCTCAATTCAATTTGTTGTGCGTGCCAATGTGTGTGTATGCTGCCTTTTGTTCATCCCGAGTAAACATACCCTATGTAGTCAGCCCGAAGCTTGAAGGTTGAAGACTTGCCAGTACCGGAATATTCCGAGAGATCAAATTCACTGATGCTCCCTTACTCTTCGCACAGCACAGCATGGGGGCCCCATGCCATCGAGAATAAGCATCCTAGAGGCCTCTGCTATGGAGAGATATAGGACAGGGGTACTCTAAGGATTGAGTAAAAAAAAAGTTTACCACCCAAAAAAAAACCTTCATTTTGGGTTTTGCAACATCCGGATCGCGATACATTCGAGTACTCTATAGCCCCTTTTTTCCGACTTTCCTCAGTTTGGCTCCAATGACTCTAAACAAAAATTGTGCACCCTCCTAGTAATATTTACTCAACGTGGCGGCTGATTACGAGTCTAGCATTGGCGTGCATCTGCGTCGGGTGTGTATTTTTAGGGGAAAAAAATGCAGAGCGACACGTTTGACTCGCGGGGTAGTTGCCTAGGATTGAAGTGCACCAGTTTTTTTGAGGAGACAAAGTTCAAAGTAAACCGTTACATATCGAAGATCAGTGCTTAAAAATGAGTGGAAAGAAAATAGAATCGAGTACCGACTAGCATATTTCATGCGTCTGTATCCAGTAAGCTTTCGCGGGGCAATGGCTAACGCCGTACAATCGGCAGAGTCTTTGTGCCAATTGAAATACTTCACAACGCCGGGGCCTAGTCCTGGTATGTTAAGCGCAGAATGACGCGGCCATCCCCACTGGCAAATTCCCACGTATTGCAGTGTTGTGATCCCATCTCTTTTCCTTCTTCCTGACATCATCGTCGTGCAAAGATGGCCCTGGCGTGGAGCGAGCCTCGACGCGGACGAAAAATCACCGCTATAAAGAGACCCTCCGTCGATACCATGACCTACAAATTCCGTCACCCACACCTTCACTTTGAACCCCCTGCTCCGACGCGCGTCCAGGATGTCCGCTGCGCCCATTTCTCACACCCTTCCGACTACGCCTGGCCTCGATATCCCGGGCGCATTTCCTTCGACGCCCTTCCAGCTCGTTGAGAGTAATCCTCTGACGCATCGAGAAAATGCGGCCGCAAACGCGGGTGAAGCGGGGGCTATTACTACACAAGTCCAGGCTGCCAGCACTGCACCTGCGGCGGCGGCCGCCAAACCCGAAGCTCCGGTGCAAGAGAAGCTCGTTACCACCCCTAAAGCGGTCCCACGCGAACACAAAGTCGACGCAAACGGTCGGCGCATCCGAAGCTCGTATTTCCGTGTGTCATGTCTTCCTTCCGTCATCCTCATCTCAATGGTAACCAATTTATTATCGCAGCCTATCGTCAATACCCACCATCCCCACCGACACCCGTGCCAGCGCCCGATTCAAACGCTCGCGCGAACGGGAAGATGCGGAAAGCGCCGCCTGCTACGGACGATGCGAACGGGACTGCGCCAGTGCAGAAGCAGAGTCTTCTGCAGCGGATTCGGACGAGGCTGGAAGGGGGGAGGAAGGTGAAGGTTTAATCGGCCCTCTCGTTCATAGGTTGCTTTGGAAACGTCAGGTGGACTGTGCGCAGGCGGGGATGACTCCGCGGCGGATCCTGGATGGGACACGGCCGGACACGCACACACACGCGCGCCTGCACTGGAAGATGTTGCGTGGTGCTCGGCGCATGGCTGCATATGCATGGACTTGGACTCAGACTCGTACTCGGACTTCACCATGCGGACGGATTACACGGACATTACTTATTCTCGACACATGTATCCTACCCTATTCGGCGCCTCACATATACCTAAATTCGTTGTACACTCTCTGAATCCTACTCCCACCGTCTACAGTTTAAACTTAGGAGAGGTATAGAGGTACCGGGAGGAATCAAACCTCTGGCTCTCTCAAACACTACTACTCAGAAGATAATGTTCTGTGGCCCAACTGAGTGAGATCGAAGTTGTGTTAAGTGCTGACGTGTGCTTAATTATTCATTGGAATTTACCCTGAGCAAAGATCGGCTGCACTGAGGGTTTCTCTTGAAGTTTTGAAGTTTTGGTCGGATCTATGTCCCAATTTGGATAAAGGTGTGTGAAGACCGATACCAGTCTCAAGACCTGTTAATTACCCATAAAGCATAGACAGTTGGTAAATTTATCAATATCCAGAGCTCATCGAAGCTTATGTTGCATTCAGATCGTCCTACAGAACATTATCGTCTGAGCTTACACTTGTTGGGGGGGGGGGGGGGGGGGGCACGTGCCATCATCTGTGTGTCGATCCGCCCGATCTGGACCACTGAGGCTGCAGCGACGTTCCACCAGTGGGCGGACATCAAATCCCTTTACATTGCTACCTCAATGTCCTCCTTTTGTGCCGTGCCTGTATCCAATGGGTTGCAAACCCATACCGCAACCTCTCATGCTTCTCCAGATTGGGCAATTAATTCTGGACTCCACACACGCCAGCGCCCACTCTCGAGCCACTGGGCTCCTAACACTTCAAGTTCCTTTCCATGTGGACGTCGTCTCTATTTCCCGCACAATCTTTCGTGAGTGCTTCTCTGACTTCTGAACTTGCTTGCCTTCAAGTTGGACTGGTTCACTTTTTTCTGTTCTCTGCACCTGAACTTGTATTAGTGCATCTAAGTTCTGGTTAGACATCCCCCACTTGACCATCAGCACTACGGAATATCGACCACCATCATCCACCGATGTGTTGTAACCTCTTTAGGACAGTATTCTGGAGTCACTTTCGCTGTTATGCCGGTGTTCCGAGGAAGCATCAATGAGGACCCTTCCTCATGCTCCTTGGGCCAGTGCGGTATATAACTCCCTGTTCATGAGATATTGATATTTTAGCTGCCTATATGCTCGCAGCATGCGCCACCTATGCGGGGTGTCCAAACATTTTGTATATGGCGGGATGTTCAGGACATCTGGGACTCCTTTCCATTCACACTAACTTTAAGTATGTCAATTTATCAGGACGAGGACCAGATTGTCCGCGAGGCCAAGCTACTGATAATGCATTGTTAAAGCGATATAATGTTCTTCTTGTGGTGGCAAGTCGTATTAAAATGAGAACTATAAACGAGCTTGACATCTGACTCAAGTCTGACTACTTGATACTAATAGAGCGGTTGCAGAACTTCGGGCAATGTCTCAGTCAACAATTCCTTCTCAGTCAGTAGTTCACATGTACTGTTCCATTTCTGCGATTCTGCTTAAAATAACACGTTGAACCTGTAACTGTATATCACAATAAAACGGGATCTCAGCGCCCTCACGTTTGGTCCTTCTAGGCCATTGGTTTTGAATCATAGAAACTTACTCTTCAGATTAAGAAATGATTTCCAATTGAACCTAAAGGTTCAGCACCCGCCCCGAAGAGGCTCAATCCCAGGTCATCCAAAAGAAGGAGAAAATGACCTGTACTAGAGTAGGGCATATATGGGTGGCATGCGGCAGTCCTGAACTTATCCGCGGCAGTCCTGGGAAGATCCCGCCAGATCCCGCCAGATCAAAACTGAAAAACCTAAATTGCCCTGGTTCTGCGCGGATATGCCTTGGATATGCCGGGACGTGCCGCATTTTGGGTGGGCAATTTGAAACAGACCACGGCATAAGGGATATTGATTGGGAATCCCGCCTCAAATTAGTGTACACCAAAAAAGAAAGATTGGGATGGACTGCGCGGCAACGCAGTAGGACCAGTGGAACTGATCCAATGAGCCCGGAAAAAAGTCAACCAAGGGTTGGTGGTGTTCTGTATGTATCTTTGACCCCCCTCTTGACGGTGACAGTCCGGTCACACTGACGTTTTGTATTGGCGTTGATTGGGTGTGTGGCAGCTGGCGTTGTGTATTGGCGTGCATTGGGCGTGTAGCTGGCGCTGCAGCTGTCCGAACTAACACTACAAGGCACTGGATGTTCAAAACCGGCGCAGACAGGCGTATTGACGTTTGTGACGGGTTAATACTGACATTCAATCGATCAATTGACGCCGCACAGAATCCATACGCTGGTATTCTTCAGCTAAAAACCCGAGAACATGCCCGCAAGACATGGGAGAAAAACAATGGCAGTCCAGGTGAGCCCGACGGCGTGTGACGGAAATTTGAACTGACGCAGACTGACGTTGTATGCGTCAAACGTCAGTACAGCGCCGAAAACCGTTTGCGCCATGATTAAATCCATTCCAAGTCACTCCCTTGACATTTTGGCAGCGAAGGTCTCTGGCGCTTTATAGGCGCGATGACATCCTTATCCCACTGAACCCTTTCCCTGTCCTGCCCAACAATGCCTTCAATATTTCAATGGCTGCGCTTCGGTGCAAGTTGCGCATGCCTACGACGCCTCCGTGCGCTGTATGTCTTGTTATTCTATTATTTATTGCTACTCATGTTTTCTGCATCATGTCTACCAAACACACGTGGACTACGAAGGCGCTGCGTACGCCCCAAAACCATCGTTAGCAAGTTCAATGGTCTCCTGAGTCTATCCTCTAAGTGCGTGGTCGCTCGATCGATTTTACTCTTCGGGCCTCAAGCCGCATCAGACGCATTGTCCCTATGTTGGGCATATATATTGCTCTGGAGCCGTATGGGTCAGTCCACATCTCTTTGTCGCTTGGCCATCCCAACTTCTTCCTTATTCACTTTATCCTCCTTCATGATGAACACATGCATGATATTGAGTGCCCCACGGGTACGATGCGTATATTCACTCACAGTTCTGATTTTACTCGTCTCCCATCTTCGTCTTCGTTAGAATTTGTTTTGGAAGACGCTGATGATCTACGATTTTTGTTTCTTTGAAATGATTGGCGTACAATTTTATCAGATCGAGCGATTAATTGGGCAGCTGCGACCTTGACGCAGCCAGCGAGCCGTCGAGTGTGCGGAATATCCGGGGGTTTCCATGGTCAGTTCCCGTCCCTGTTTTCTTCTTCTTCTTCCACTCAAAAAAAATCCTACTTTTCTTCTGCATGATGAACATCCCTATACGCACGGAACAGTGCATGCCACCGGGTAATTCAAAATCCCTCCTGACCCGCGGCAATTACAGTGTTCCACCGGTCAATGAAACACTCCGTTGTGAGCTGTTCTGTGATGGTGCCTGCCTCAGTTGTGGATAATACTCGAGTGCAATACTTACATAAAACACCTTCTGCCAATTCCGATACTTGATAACTGGTCCGGGAGAGGAGAAATGGCTTGAGATCAAATCTCTGGCCCTTGCGGCGTCAATCGCACTTCCAGTTTGCGTCAGTTTGCGCTGGTCCGGCGCCGTGACACAGCATCACTTGACATCTCCGCGTCAGTTTCAACATCTCTCTGCGCCGATGTTCGCAACCGCAGTGTCCCTGTGCTCCTCCGCCGCGCCTCTCTGCACCGGTTCTCTTTATTATTCGATGCCACATTGAATGTCTCCCGCCGCTCCACATCCTTGGTCTTGCCTATGAACCGTTCAACCTCTGGTGCCTACGACATTTTCGAGTTTAACAAGACACAGAGAATACCGACTCTTCTCTGGCCAACTACCTAGAACTACGTAGATGCTGACCAACTACGTAGAACTATACAGCAATATGTAGATGGTACCCTTGACTACAGACAGCTCAGGTTTTGCTAATGCAGGTAGGGTTTAACTCACGCTGCTGCGTCAATCAACGCCGATCTGCGTCAGTTGCATAACGTCACAACATCAGTCAAACGTCGGTACAACGTCAAAACATCACTTTCACCCTGCCCACTCAAAATTTTCAAAAAAAATAATAATCTTGATATTTGGTATGACTAGGGAGACTACTGTTTGGAGCGACTGGCCGCCCGATGCCATTCAGTACATCTGGACCATACTATATCTCGTGTGGACACGCAAGTTGAAGGACCAACTTGCGGGATACAACACTCTGTGGCTCCTGGAGATGTATTTCTGTTTTCTGGAGATGAAGAATCCGCAGAGAATCTGTTTACAGTCACGCTGGAAGGATTTCTTTATATGGATGTTCATCGTGGTCGAGCACAGTGTATGCTGCGTCTGGGGGATTTGGCCATAAAGGGGGGGGGATTCTTTGAAGGCCACAAAATTCTGGAAAGCAGCTGAATCCCTTTTTGAGAAGTCCTCGCATGCTCGAGACGTTGCTCCTATCAAGACAAGGTTTAGCAGGATCGCTCTGAATCGCTGGAATACGCCAACACAGCAAGGTATCAATGGCCGACCGAAGTCGAGAGGTAATGGACATGGTTCCAATGAAGGACATAAGGACGGCCATAAGGATGTATGTTCGGTCGGATTCTACTTGGTTAACTGATCAGCCCCAGTTTTTTATTGTCAATGGAATATCAGTTGTGGTTTCATACCTATGAGTTTCTTGTAACTACGACCCTGAACCCAATTTATGTACTTGTTTAAATTCCGTATTGCCGGACCGAGTGCGCAAGCGCACAGAAAACACGAACAAAGAGAAGGGCATCAGCGGCCCGAACGAGCAGGTCTCAGATATGGCATAGCTTTTGGTCAACATAGCTCAGATCAAGATTTCTCAGCGAATTTATAATTTCAACTATATCACCCGGGTCAAAATGTACGACAGAGCGCTCTTCTAACAGTCCAGTCAGATTCGATAAGAGTATGCGAGGCCAGAACTCGACAATGATCGAATCGAGGCGCCCTTCCAGGTTTTGCCATCCCGGATTGATCTGCACGGCGGCAAGACTCATTAGCGTACAACATAAGTGAAGCAAAAGTCGACCCACTTGCCGTTGAAAGTTTGCTACCAGGTGAACCAGGACCCAGGTGTCCATCGAATAATCTCAGTATAGTTCAAGAACGAATTGTGAAGGAACGGACGTACCGGTCACTGACCACCAAGAGAAGTCAGTGAGTGGATGAATGAATGAATGAACAAATATGTAGCGCACCTGCTTTACTTTCAAAGGCAAGATTTGATTGAACAAAGCGTCGCGCTCGTGAGACTCAGCAACACTCCGGTCAGTCGGACGAGGTGGATCTAACGAGCGCACTTTGAGACATACCAGCATAGTCATTCATCTGGACTATTGGATCACCGTCCGACACCTGAGTGGTAAGTAGATTCAATATACGAGATCGGGATCAAATGCAGTCGAGACGAATATACCTGGTAATATACTGGCATAGTAACGGCGTTCGAGCATTCGAAGAGCATAGCAGGCTAAGATGTAAATGAGCAAAATCAGTAGCGAAAACGAAGTGAAGGAAATCGAAAGCTGACTTGCCTTCAAGTAGGTATCTTGGACGAAAGCTGAGTTCCAAGGGAAGATAAATTGGCAATGCAAAGATGGGTTGAAACGTGAGTGAAAAGGACGCACCTTGCGATATATGAGCCTAATAAGGTATATCTGCGGTCAATGAGGGTAGTAGACCAAGATCTAACCAAGCAAATTCAGCGAGGAGTGAACCGAATCTTGCTTATCTTGAGGCGGGCTTCAAAGTACGTACAAGCTCTCACCAACCTGACGAACAAAGCAACGAGCCCTCAGTCAAGGAAGAAATGCGTAGACATAGCACAAGTTCACGCACTTCAGTCTATAATTAACCAAGAATTGAACCAAGTAATGTTGACGTCGAAGTAAATGGATGAATTGCCTCCCTTGAGAAAGTGAAGGTGAGAAAATCGAGATGAATCAACGTAACTGAGCACAAATTTAGGAAAGGAGCTTCGTGATACGTCCGAGACAATAGGGGCTGATAAGTAACAAACGGGAGCAGAGCCCACGAGAGCAGAGACAATGGGAACCAGAGGGCGGAAAGAAAGTCGTGCAATATGGGCTTCTAGTCAGTGGCGTGTATGTATTCCAAGGAGATCAAGGAGGGCTACGGTCAAAGAGGGACGCAGTTGGGGATAGAGAGAAAAGGGAACAATAACCATATTGTCATTAGAAAAGCAGCGGGATAGGCCCAGCTGATGTGAGCGCGAGGAGAGCATACGAGTGGTAAAGATCTCGGCATTACTCAATGTCCATAAGTGCGAGTTGGTGCGCAGGAGTAATGCACCAAGAGACGACGGATTCCTCGTGTAGAACTGAAAATGTGGATGGGCAGTGAATGGTACTGACGTGCAGGGGTCGGCGAAAGAAGACGAGCGTTTGAAGAATTCATCGTCCAAGCGAAAAAAAAAGAAGACAGAGTGAAGTTTCGGCTGTCTTACGGGGCAAGCCGGAGGTAGTCTGGTCGAATTAGCGCCGCGGCGCCATGTGCGTAGTGTATCCCGGGCGGTCGGTCGTCAGGGCTACTGGGTACGCCTCGACTGCGCGGAATAAGGTCGCCGCGGCCGGGGACGTAACGAAGGCGGCGGCAGCGATGGGAAACTACTGTGGCCGCCACGGCACAGGTCGGTGGTGGTACACGGCGTGTTGGCGATGGGCGGCAGGCGGGGGTTGCGAGGGGGATGATTGCTCATGGAGAGCGGGAAAGGGGAGACTGGGTTGTGGGCGATGGGGAAGGGGAGCTCGCATACGGGAGGTCGCGCGTGGTGAGCGTTAGAACATGAGAGAAAACAGAAAGACATTCGCGTGCAGTGGCACTGAATCTACACGGATTGTTGGTCTCCTCCATGTCCATCAATGTTGGTGGGAACAAAGTGTTAATAATCAGTTAGGTAAGCGCGGCTCTCACATCTGTCTATCTCGTCGTCAACACACCTGGCCACCACTAAGTAGTAGTGACTCACCGCCAGCTTCACTCCCTTCCACTCACCACTGACTCTACACACCTAATTCATCATGCCATGGGCGAAGCGAGCCGACGGGGTATTGCTTGCTTTTCATAACAAACGAGACGGATTCGGAGCTCATAACTGTCTTATGTAGACATGGGGCAATGTCGTCGTCGAGGCTCCAGTAATCCTCCCGGCGTCGGACTCTGAGGAAGAAGAAGATACACATTATATCAAGTCTACGGGACCTCAAAGCAATCTGGTCTCAGCTAGAGCCGCGCAATTTCACGCTGCTCAATTTCAGATCCAGAAGGCGTCTCCAGCTCAAGCCACGCCACCACCCTCTATCTCGAAGAAAAAACCTCCTCCTCCTCCTGCCGAAAGAATGTCTCCCGCTCCACCTCCTTATGCTCCTGCGTTCCCACCGCGTCGCACAACCGCCACCCTAACCCACGATGACGACGATCAGGAGCCAGCGACGGAGCTAGACAAGGTAGCGCGATTTGAACCGAAGCCAATAGGACCTCGAGTCATCTCCGAGAGCACCTTGCTCCCAGCGCTACGGAGACGTCCTCCGCCACCTCCGGCAGCTCCAGTTGTGCTTTCGACTGAGGAGCACTTGGAGGAAGATACGGCAGATGGGGAGCCCGCTGGCGTCAGACGTCCTCCTCCTCCGATACCAAGGATAACCTCACGGCCGTCGTCCGTTTATTCGCAGACGCTCCCTGTTGATTCGCGGCCTCCGCTGCCTTCTCGACAGCCGACACAATCCACGCCTCCACTTCCATCTCGACAGCCGCAAGCAGCACCTCCGCTCCCGTCTCGTCAGTCGTCACAATCAACATCCACATCCCCACCTCCCCTCCCATCTCGACAGCCACAATCCACATCTCCGCTCCCACCTCGATCCACACATTCCGCACCTCCGCTCCCGTCTAGATCCACTTCTTCGCTTGTCGACGAGGAGGAGGAGCCCATCTCTCGCACACCCTCCTCCTCCTCCCGCAATCCGAACCTCCTTCCCCCTCCCACCCGCACTAAATCCTCCTCCTCCTCCAGCGACTGGAAAAGCACAACCCCGAGCTGGTCCTCCGACAAAACCGGGTTCGCGAAAGGCAAGGCCGTCGAAATCGCCCGAAACCGGCGGAACTGCCTAAACCCACCGCCTTCGTGCTTCTCCCGTGCTCCTCCTGCACCCAGCGGCGAAGGAGACAGGGGCATTCAGATCACCTACGCCCCCCTCCCAGCGCCCATCATCCTCCGTTCTCCCAACTCGAACGACCTGGCCAAGGCCATCACCACAGGCCGCGCGTTTCCTTCAAAACCCCCGCCGCTGCTGTCGCACGATGTGCAGCGGGAGGATTGGAACAAGCTGTGGGACGATATCGACGAGACGGCGAGAATTGAGATGAGGGCTAGTGCGGGGTTGAGCGTTGCTACACGTACGTGTTTTTCTCCTATCCTAATTCGTAATACGCGTATCTGGAGTTACGCTGACCCTTTCTTGTTTTCATTTTTCATTTTTGCTTTCTTCTACAGTCCCCCTCATGCCAATCTTCGGTGCGGGCTTTGTCGTATCAACAGTCGCGGAGCGCAAGCTGCGCGCAGGACGGGTAGGCCCCACGTGCAAGCTCATCGAAGCGTGGAACGTCAACTTTTTCAGGCCGAGGCATCTAGATGTGTACGTCTCTTTGTTTACCTCACGCATACATACCTTTGCGTCAGGCCTTGCTGATGCACGATTCGTTCCTTCTGTTCTTTCCAACAGCTACATGGCACAAAACAGCTCCCGCATCTCCGGACCCTCGCCCACGCCGGCATCCCGCAAGGTACGTACAGTTTGCAGTTCTACTTATCCCCATTCCCGTTCCTCCCGTTCGTTTCTCGAGAAGCTTTACCTCTAATAAACACACACACCCCTCAGGCCATCGATCCCGCCTTCCTAAAATGGCAGCAGACTACCGACGACGCGGAGAAGAAGCTCGCGATGAAGGAGTACGAGAAGTACGAGGGCAAGTTTCGGTTTGTTGTGCAGAGTTGGCCGGTGCAGGGATGAGAGTTCATTTTCTCTGGGCCAGCGTGCTGTGGGTCATTGTGGGAATATTTATGTATTATGTATCCTGTCTTCTCGATACCCCAGACATTGAGGGCATGGTGGCGAAGTGTCTGTGCATGGATTAGAGTGCCAAGGCTGGCTAGTCGTGTGTTCCAGGAGAAGCTCTAGCAAGTAATCTATGGATCAGTTCAGTGGTAAGCAGATTCAACTCGCAGCTCGAAAGTAAATTTGCTCGACTGTCGTCGTAGAAAAAGAGGATGGGAGAGCTCTTCCATAAGTAGTACCAAGCGTACTGTAGGAATAAATTTTGTTGTAAAATCTTCAGCGTGCGCGGTATAGGCGCGCCGCTCCGACGGCTACTAGTCTCCCAACAACCTCGTTAATTGCTATATTCTATGATCTGACATTGGGCCGAGGACTGTTATCCTACAAGGCCTTCAATGTCTGCCCAGCATCTTTCATTTGTGCAGTTATCCAGGGACTGCTACTGTGGTGCTCCCGCAACTCTCAGCGTTGGCAATGCTGGTGGATTTTACTTGGGAGGAGAGAACGCGAACTAAGTCCCACTGGGTTAGTATCCGTCGGTCCTGCCGCAACCAAAGGCGGCCATGCTGCAATGCATTGGGTTCATGCACATGGAGCTTGGGGACCAGTGCAGTTGCCAACAAGGTGGTTGATTATCCAAATCAAACGGGAAGGGTCAGTGCAGTTTTCTCTATTATTTGCTGCTGCTCGATAGTCGGGGATCTACGACCTCGCCGAGAGAGGTTAGCTCATCAACCGTTGTTGTGTGGTGTAATGAACCGGATGTATGCGTAGCTACAGCCCCCTTCACGGACACGGCTAAATCCGGCGGCCGCACTGCCGCTTGCTAACACTGCGGCGCGCGGCACCTCGGCGTTTGCCGCGGTGTTGACTGATTTAAGCCGCCGCTCACGGCAAGGGTCCGTGGGAATATCCTGTGACGTCTAGTCAAAATTCTCGTGGACTTTTCACATGACCTATCTACTTATGCTCCTTGTGTTTTAGATCATAGGATCCTCTTCCGACTGTCTGCCAATTGTTTCCGGTCAAATGACCGTAGTTCTGAAGAGGGCGATGCCCAGAACTAGCGGTGAATCGACAACGACGTGTCATCAATAGCGCAATGTATGAGTGCGTAACTGACGAGAGAATGACATCGATGTGCACCGATGAATATCCAAAGCACTTTTGTCTCACTCAAAGGTCAGCCTGAGGTCATACCACAGCCTTAATGACGAACATTGCCGGGTTATCCGCTGGCTAACCAGAACCCCCATAAAACCGAGCAACTCTGTTAAACTCTCTCTCACTATGCTTCAAGTCTCCCGTAGAGCCTTGACTTTATCTCACTCCTCAGTACTCTACTCCAAATTTACCCCTTCCCGATTCGCCCGCACCATGGCTACCGGACTTCTCAACGTCGCTCAAGAGATCAAATTGGATCACGACAACGTCCGTGAGCTCTGGACCAGGTGAGGCACATAGATAGATTACTTTGGCGAAAGGGCTGAGTTGCTCACGCATCGTCTCAGATTCCAATCCGCATCTCCTCACGATAAACCTGTCATTGCCAATACGTTGATACGGGAGATGGCTATCCACAGCGATGCCGAGTAAGTCAACAGATCATAGCATTGGAGGACGTCTATATATGACAACGATAGGGAGATTTCAGTATACAAGGACTATGCTCGGCTCGGCCTTCCTGACACAGCCGAGCACAACAAAGGTTTGCGATTCGTCTGCCAATTACTTTCGCTGAGATTAATATTCTTTCATCTTTTTTTTTAGAGGAACACGCTGAAGTGAAGAAGCTCGTTTATCGAGCGGACTCTACATCAGTCAAACACGACGACTATGACTCGATTCTCGGCCAGGCAGTCAACGGCTTCCTCACCCATGCCAAGGAGGAGGAGGATCAGCAGCATCCCACAATTGTAGCCCATCTGTCACCCGAGGAAAATGACGTGCGTATCTTTGTCTTTTACTTGTCTCTCCTCTCCATCTGAAAACTACTAGAAAATGGCTCGCAATTTCTTGAAGGCTCGCAAGATGGTTCCGCCGCGACCTCACCCTGCGGCACCACAGACCGGTGGTGCTGCACAGAAAGCCGCAGGGACTTTTGGTTCCGTGCACGACAAGATTATTGAAAAATTGGAGGGAAGGGAGTACGTCGAGCTCAAATATAATCATCCTGAAATTTAAAGGACCATGCCTACGACGTTCAATATATGTATCAGTGTTGTATTAGTACTTGTCGCAATCGAACGGTTGCCATCCAAACACTACTACGAGTCTTTATACCGAGTGGATCTGTCCTCTATGTGCCATAGCACCTATTAGATCATAGAATCGAGGCAGTCTTTTTTGCCGAAATAAACAGGTCGACGAAGGAACCATCGCTGGCGCCGGAAGAGAAGACGCGATCAGAAGTGTTTTTGCACTTGATTGATAAATCTCATGACGAGAGCAGGCGTAGGGTGTTCAAGGATAACTGGCAAGTGTGTAGTGGCGAAGGAGGAGAGCAAGAGATGTGACAAGTGACAAGTGACTTGTGGCTTGAGTTGAGCCGCGGCGATCAAGGTGGCTGTGGACGTCCTTCTCTTTCCTCCACCACCATCATCGTTGCAGCCTCTGTCCCCACTAGTGCACCCTAAAAACGACACACTGCCTCGTATGTGAGTATTCTTCCAAACACAGTTTTATTGAGTCCTTTTACAGTATTTGCAGCAACAGGACACATAGAAGTAACTGGGTTCCAGAGCGCACCGGCTGTCGACCACGAATGTCAGCTTCACGACAGAGAAGCACTGGAGTCCAGAAAATAAATATGGGACATGCTGCTCAGCCAGGAACGGCGTACACGAACAGGATTAAAATGGTTGATGCGGCGGAACAGAAGATGGTGCACATGTGGTCATGTCAAAGTTTGACCAGCTTTTCTTGGCATCCTGGCTTCGGACGAGATAGCGTCTGCAGGAATGGATGCAGAATCCCAGTTCTTCCAGGCAGGCACGAGATTATATCAGAAGCACGTGGACACGGCTGTTTTGTATTGAACGCACCGGGGCGTGCGCTTATCACAGGCTTCGCGTTGCAATACGAATTAAGAATCGTGATAAGCAGAAAATGCAGGACAGGAATAAGGCACTCAGGTCCAGCAACTCCCCAACGAAGCCCTTGCATTCCCGACGGAGCGCCTTGAGTTCCCTGGTTCGCGACCGAGCGGCAGAGATGTGTTGATATCAGCACCCCATAGATCACACCCATAGAAATAGAGTCAATATATCGAACAAAATAGGGCGAACCGGGACTCACTGTTCTCAATCGTCTCGCCGTCTACTGCCCATTCTCTGCCCATTCTCTGACTTCTTCGGTAAGACACCGAACGGGCAGACCCCAGCAGATATCAGCTCATATGAAAGGCATGTAACCGAAACAATGGAACCAATAGCAAGAATCCCTCACAAAATATCAGCCTGTTTGGAAGGCATGCTGAAAGCACCAGTACCTGCTCACCTTTGTACCAGTCTGATTGTTCTGCTTTCAGAGCATCTGGAAAGTACCCTAATTTAGCTATTTCTGTTCTAGTTTTGGATTACACTGAAATTGGACATTTCAGCCCTAACTGAAATTACATATGATTCTGGTACTATCGGGTAGAGTTTCGGACTCTAATGATATTTAGCCTGTTTTAGTGTCTCCTCTCACTCCTTCCCCACCCACGCACGGAGGACAAGCCCATTCATTTATGTTCGACTGCCACTCGGAACCCTCACCCGCATAGTGCTGCCGCGGTTAGATTCAGAACCTCTTCCGAACCTGAACCGAACCCAAATCGAACCCCAGGTGCGGTTCGAGAACTGTTGGTTTTTTTGCGAACCTGTTCGAGCCTGATGCTTTTGAGGGGGTATTTAGTATGGATTAAGAGGAAATTTTGAACTCTAAACCTTAAGCAACCTGCTGAATGATGTTCATGTTGTAATATGTGAGTGATTGAGCCGTAACAGTAGGAATTATACTAATGACACACGGACCTAGCCAGGTGAATTACACCGTAACGCCACGACACTAGCCAGCTGGCTCGCTAGCGCACCATCGCTACGCTGGGCAGCCAGCACGGCAGGGGGGTTTTGATTTGTGGATCCTCATGGATGGCGATGTTGTTCACGCAGCGTATCGTAACCGTTGATTTTTTATTGTATATTTTATTGATATAGGAACGGTATTCCGGCGGCAGATGGGGATAACACAGTGGGGCCGTCCCGTCATGCCGCCGTCCGCCATCAATTTTGTCCCGCCTGCTGTCGGCGCCGCGGGTGCGTTGGCTTGTTCCCTGCATTGGAGCGTTAGTTCTTAGCCCGGTGTACACGCCCACGCTTATGCTGAAGTAATGATTGGCTGGCCGAGCGTGGGGCCGGGATCGGGGCTGTAAGGGGAAAACTACCCACCACAGATCCCGCCGTCGGGCGCTTGCTTGCTTTCATCTACTTTGATGGGTCGGCAGGCAGGCCCGGATACACAAACAGGACTCTGCGGTAGGCAGGGTGCAGGATGGGACCGGCGCATGGGCGGGTGGCTGCCTTATGGGTCGAAACTGGATGGGGATACATAAAGGAGTGCTGGCTGATTTTGTGATCGTCGCTGGCGGACGCGCCAGTGATGCGCCTCCCCGCCTCCCCGCCACCACCCCGCCCCTCATCCTCACCACGCCTGCCGAGCGTGCATGCCAGCACCTTTGACTGGTGCACAGACGCCGCTAGACGTATGATATACACTCACCGTGTGCGGTATTATGGCGGGGCTTTTGAGGCACCCTCATTTGTCGCGTTACGCTGCTGGTGCGCAGATGAGCGGTTGGACCGCGCTAATTATCCCCGGTTGTCGTCGGCAAATCTGTTGCCATCAGCGCCGTCACGCGCCCGTTTATCGCCCTCCCGCCCCAAAAACGGCCATCACATTTAGCCTCGGCAACATCGCGACCGCGGCCAAAACCTTGATCTGCGATCATTAATTTGAACGCTCGGGCCGTTGCCTTCCGGCTACCGACATGATTGCCGTGTGCCGAAATACGCGACCTGGAGGTGAAAACGGCTCTCAGTGTCTGAATGTCACTTTAAATTGTTGGTGGACATGCCAGACTGTATCTGCATATTCCAGGAGGGGGCAAAACTGCAGTTCACTTTCGGCATGTGCAGTGGACCAGATACACTGGGGAGAATGATGATTAGGTGCTTAGATCTCATCGTATACACTGTCTGAAAGGCAGCTTAGGTGCACAAGACCGGGTAGCAGGAGATCGAGAAGTTGTAATCGATAAATAAAATAAATAATGGCAGCAAAGTGCAAGGACATACGGGCAGTGCGACGAGGCGGCATTTATTATTGGCCCTTTCGGCCCATACCTGGATTGGTATATGGGATATGCAGAGATAGGGGAAACAGCGGGGTCGATGGTGTGCTGCAGGGTGAGGTTGTTCACCCTTGTTGAAGCCGGTGGGTTCAGGGCCTGTGACCATAAGGCTTGATAGTCAAGTGTCGAGTAGCCGAGTAAGGAAGGTACTTGGATACTATGCCAAATCAAGTAGTCACCGTCAGTTCGCGACGGAAATAAAAACAAACTTTAATTCATTGTCGTCTCTGCCATTGATGAAAAATCACAGAAATATTCTGGTATTATAAACGTGTATGCTGGGGCTTGAAAAATAATTCCCCAGCCGTTTTGTGGTATACTGATTATTTTATAATTTCTTTCCTACCAAAAAAAAAAAATCCTCCGGTGTTTCTCGACTCTCCGAAGGTACACGTCCTCACATGGGGCAAAATTTGAGTCCAAGGGGCCGAGCGGTTGCCCTGCAATTCCAGAAGTTGCGTCAGTTCCCGACAAATATTGATCTTGCATGTACGGCTCACAGGTCGCATATATGAGTCAGCGCTTCGATTTTAGTACAGTATGAGAATGATTGATCTACCATTCATTGTTTCACTGTACAAAACGGGGCCCCGATAGGGATACAGTAAAGAAATTCAAAACACCACCCCAGCACCACATTCGCTGCCCGTTTCCAAACCAAGCACTCTGTATTGCGCCTTGGTGCCCGGGACCATGTCCACCGGGATATCGAGGTGTCCCAATTGCATATCCGGCTACAAAGCGCCGTTGAAACTCGTCTTCAAAACGACCCCAGCGCAGCTTGTGATGAAGACAACGTCTGAGAAGAGATTTCACGTACCGTATAGTCAGTCCTTCATTAAACAACCCACAGCTCCGTTTTGACAATCCATGCGTAGCGCGCCACCTAGCATATTCATCCCTCGTGTTCGTTTCGTGTCAGTTTCCGTCTTGGTGAGCGCGATTCTCAAAGTTATATAGCGCCCTGCAACGCCAAGTGTCACCGTCCCGCTGAGTCGGCCCCATGCTGTATCTGAGTGCCCGAGATCGTAGAGTCCCACCGTCCTGTTCGCGTGAGATCATTGCCATTCCGTGTATGCTCAGCGTCCGATAATGAATCCAGACTGCGAGGAGGAGGCAGCGGAACCAACCTACACCCATCTGTCGCCCATCTGTCACCCCAAATCCAGAGCTCAGCAATTGGTATGCGTTCAGCGCAGCCTTCGAGCGGGGCAGCCAAGTCCTGCTAGCCCCAGTTTTTCCAGTTTATCGCCTGTTGAGATCACGCAGAGGTTTTATAAATTCCCCGCTTCGTTGTTCGGCTAAGTGTACAACAGTCGACTATAAGGACCGTTGCGTAGCCATGGTTTCCACTGCCAGACTTTGTTAATTCGTCTATGTTGCCTTTTTTTAGCTGCAGCCTCTTCTTCGGCGCAGTATTTGAAGTGGAATTGGCGAAAAAAACCACCTGCGCCGCCACGGCGCTGCCGAACCTTTTCCCTATTTTGCATGTCCCGGGTCCCCGCTTTTCCATCCAACCGCGACCCCGTTCGCCGGAATCGCCGTCACGTCGTTGATTCTTTCGTGCGCAATTCTCACCTGCATCGTGGCCAGAAGCCAGACGCTAAAATCCATTTGGATTGGCTGCATCGCCCGTTGATTGACAGTGGTTTCCGCTTCGTTCCGGGCTTGGGTTTTCGCCGCTGGCCGCTGGCCGTCGGGTCAGGAAGTATATGAGGCTGGCCGCAAAATAATAATAATATAATACACCCAATATCGGCTATGCGGGCTTCATCATGATGCATACCCCCTTACCGGTTGGGGTTGCCGGGTAGTGGTAAGGTAGCAAGCGTGCAAACGTGAAAGTTTCAACTTGCCCAAAGGGGAAGGATGAGAGTTTAATGGCCATGACGCTAGCCGTAGACGGCTGGTGGCGTGGATTTACGGTGCAATTTTCCTGGCTACAGTCATGCCGTGAGTCTAATGGTTAGTGACACAGGTGAGTGATTTATTGGGTATTGAACACAGGCACCTCCAGGCAGCACCCGAAATCCAAGTTGCAATGTCCCACCACTGGGGAAGATAGACATCTGGGGCTGTAAAACACAACTTGATCAAGTATCTGTGCAATATAACTGCATACCATGCACACTACCGTCCAATATGACCTCTTGCAAAGTTCTAGGAACTCTCCGGTATCTTTGGAAAATTTACAGGTTCGTTGGGGTTCGAACCGGTTCTGAACGTAACCGGGACTGAACCTATTACCGAGCCCCACGTTCGGTGTGGGCTCGGTTCAGGGTTCGAAATTTTTGGAAAAATCGAACCGACCCAAACCCCCTACGCCCGCAACCCGAATCCCTCACCCACAGCTCTCGCCCAAATACTGGACGCGACGCGCGCGCGATATGGCACTCCGTACACGGTCCAGTACGTCTCTATACTGCCCTTCCCATACGGAAACTAATGCCGCACATCGCATGATGCACTGGTCTGAGGGCTGCGCCGCGCTCAAGGAGCCATAGCACCAACACTCGGGTACCCCCTAAAAAAATTAAACGTGTTTCCAACGCGGGCTGAGCAAGGTCCGAAAGGTGAAATACAGTAAGGTCGGCCAGACCCACCCAAGGCTGTGCCACGGCATCTTCCCGGGCCGGCGGCCTCATGATATCAAATCGCACTGACAGGAGTATCGAGACGGTCAAGAGTCTTTGCGAATTGATACCCCAATAGTTAATGGCACAAGATAAAGCCCTGGCCTTGGACTTGCCTACCCCAGCGATAGGTGATTGGATCCTTTCCTCGGAAAGAAGATAGGCATTACCATAGTACTTAACCTCTAGGGAGATCATGGCATCTATCTACCTCTTTATGAAATTAGCGTGTCTGTCTGTCTGTCTGAAGCCCATGTCCCCATAAAGATATATTACGGGTCAGTGCGATATAACATCAACCAAATAAAACCGGGAGCCGGCCCTGTATTTATGGACACTGCGCGCCGGATACGGACCCATTGCCCGCAAGATAAAAATAAGATGCCCCCACAGCTTTGTTGTTTCCTCAAACCCCGTGTTCAAGATCTTCTCACAATAAAACAGGTCCGTTCACAATAACGCACTAGACTTAACCACCCGCCGTTCCAAACTCCGCCAAAGTCGCTCGACTTTTAAGAGCGACGGAAGATGGGTACCTGACCGTATTCCAGACTGCTCTAGGACGGCCTCTGAACGGCGGAATCTCGGATCCGTCTTCCCGTTAGAAGGGGCGATGCATCAGTACATCTGGTGGATTAACATGATGAGGAAGCAAGGGAGTCGCACCGAGAATCTCTGGGTGTGGGACTCGTTTACCGGGAGTGGGACTGGCACTCTTCTCGTATATCCTCAGCTCATCCAGTGTCTTCTCTTACCTTCACCATGGATGTGGTTCGAACGCGCTCATTGAGATTCGTCTCCTCTTTGCCCGTACGGCTGTATCGGGCTCTGCCAGCCGTCATACTTGGAACTCTCCTTAACATTCTGGATGGTCCGCCTTCCTACTGAAATAGGTGGCGGTGCCAAAATTCACTTGCTGACTAGTTTCCACCGGAATCCTCGTATTTCCTGAAAATGGTGCCTTTCGGTCTCTGCAACAGCAAGGGATCTCCCTGTTCATCATGAGGTGAGAAAATCTCCTTTTTTTGTGTGCGACTCCGATATTTAATGCAATTTTCAGCGGACTCACATCGCAGATTGTAATGACCCTCGGGGGCTCACGGTTTCCTGGGGCTATGGGCACCATGCTCATTGAAATCTTGCCATTTTTAAGAGGAATGGCCAATGATATTCGCGCCGTCCTCGGTAACGACCACCCAGGGCTGGTTCCGACAGTTATGGCAGCGTACACTTTGACATCCTTCCTGACTGGTACGGTATTTTTCATTCTTGGGATAGTCAAGCTGGGAAATCTTGTATGCCTCCCTTTGCATTTACACAATGACACTCAACATGGCTTCCAGGTCGCCTATTTCCCGCAGACTGTGCTCACTGGTGCTATTGGGGCCCTCGGTGTCTCGCTCTTCATTCTCGGACTGGGACTCCCGTTCCCTTCCTCCGCGACTCCATTATCATTTTCGAATTTCAGATCCACACTCTTTGATAAACGTCATCTAGGGCTACTCGCCGCGTCCTTCTTCCCCGCATTTATCCTGTCGGTCAGTCTGCGTTCTCGGCGCATTGAACTCTGGACGCGCGGAGTCGTACGCTCCGCCTATTACATTCCAATTTCCCTCCTTATGATCCCCACTGTCTTCTGGATCACCGTCCGCGCGTTGGAGGTCCCGAAAGAGCGCCTTGTTGCTACTGGCTGGTTATTCGCCGTCGACTCTGCGTCTTTTTCGTCTTCCGGAATGGTGGCCAGTTGGAATTATTGGGCCCTCTTCGATTTTGTGAGTATCCGGCATATCCACTGCCACTGAATTAAACGAATATTTACAGAGACTGGTGGAATGGTGGTCCCTCAAGAGTGCGAGTCAGAACATTGTTCTCCTCGTCGTCATTGGGTAAGTTTTGGTTCACTTTCGCGGTATAAGCTGAGCGCATGGAAGTGTTCTCAATCTGCCCATCTATGTCCCCGCCTTGGCATTTACTCTGGATGTCTCATACAATATGAACTACGAACTATTAGGTGGGACATTCCCTTGGGCATTACTTTGCTACACCGCAAACGGGCCATCACGTAGATGCCAGCCGGAGAAAAGCTGTCAAACCCATGGTGATACCAGCTGGACCCAGTGGCACAGAAGCTGGCCACCAGCCTCAATCTGAATGGGTCCACAGTGGTACCACTTTGAAGTGGCAGCCAGCTGCGTGATGAAGTGGGTTGTAGCCGAATAGCCAGCCTTGGGACACGATTTTGAGCATCCTTCTGTGGTAGTATGAACAATTGATTTTAGGCTGGCATCGTACTCAGAATACACGGTAACTGAACTACTCGAAACTATACTACGCGGCCTCCTCGTCGTCGTCGTCATCGTCGCCGCCGCCCGCAACAGCCGTCGCTGCGCCTGCGTCGATGATGTCGTCAACCTCCTGCTGGAAGGTGTCGATTGTGTCGTCAATTTCGTAGTCGTCGACACCATGCGTGGCGCGGTCTATCTTGAGGATGTGGCGGAACCCGCTGCGAAGGATACATCAGACGGCTCCAAGAACGAACTACTGCACATGACTCACCGACTGACGGCCTTTGCGTCCCCCTTGGCTGCCGCTCGAATCTTCTCCAACTCACTATCAACGGTGTCCCAGAACGTTGGGCCCGACTGAATAAGGAACGCCTTGCGCTGCGAAGAGAGGATAGGGTTCAATAAGCGTCGCAAGATATGGATTGGAACAACAAACCATGAGCGCGACACGGGCACAAAGAAGCACATTCACATCGCATTCAGTTTTCTCGACCATAATTTGAGTGAGTGCGAAGATGCTCTTGCGCTGCGACTTCGGAAGTAATGCCTTGTCCTTCGGGCTCTTTTGCACACTTTTCGTAATCTGATCGTCTGGAGTGAGACACTGAAGGTGGAGACGAAAACAATAATCAAACGCACCAACTTCTTGAACTTTGATCTCAATTGGGTGAGCGCGCCTTCAACGGCAGTTCTGACCTTCGCCCAGTTGGCCGGGTTGTGCTCAATCCCAGCCGGAAGATCGAAACGGTGCTTCTTCAAAATGGCCTAGGCATGAGTTGTTAGCATAATAGAGTGATGGTTGAACGACAGGACGACATACGAAGAGGATGTTTTTGGGAATATTCCCTTTGTATGCAGGGAGCAGCGCAGACAAGAGGGCAGCTGCGCCGTAGCTGTAGATATTTTTCTGCAACACATTAGCAATGAACCGCTCCGTTACAATGCTGCTCACATGCAAATTATCGCTGACCTCCCACGGGGGAGCCGAGACGATTATTTTGTTCACAAGGTTTTCGAAGTACAGGTTCTGAACAAACAACTTCGCTTCGCGGACGCTGGGAGGATCCTTCAAAGGGTTAGTGTGGACTCCGGTACAAGTGGTGCAAATGCGACCAACCTTCATGAAGACCCCCAACTCGGTCTTCTGTTCGGGCCGGAGACGTTTTTGCGTGGCGAATCGCTGAACCAGGGCAGCGAAGTTCTGGTTTACCGCTCCCGAGGGACCAGCTGGCAGATTGCCGTTCTCCTGATCAGAATCCGGGTCGAGCTCGCCATGGGATCTTTTCTTGCTGGCTGCAGTGGGACGAACTGGGGAGCTTTGAGCCATAGCTTGCGCCAGGTCGTCGTCGATTTCACTGCTGGGAGCGCGAGACATTGAGGGGGTCGATGTGGGAGGTGAAAGAGATGCGATGACTCGTCGTAAAGATGTTTTGACCCTAGATTATCCGCATTCAGGTCGGCCATCCCTGGACATTGAGGATCCCAAAAAGTTTAAGAGTGATCATCGCAGTCCCTGTAACGTCGGATTGCGGAGGCTGTTCATGGTTGCGTAGGAACAGATTCAGGACCGCTTGGTTATTTCTGTCTACACTTCCGCCATGCCGCCTAGGATGCCACTTCGGGAGGATGGTAATTGAGGTACTTCACAGAGCTTGAGGAGATATTGAAGCCGTTCGCAGATTTCAGATACAATGCAGATCGCTCAAGGGTTCAGTGCAAAACTTGCGGTGGTCAATATATACTGGTCGCCAGCGCCGCGACACATTTGAAGGCCCCGGACCATATAAAATACACAAAGTTGGCGGAAAGCGAGAGAAAGAGATCAGAAGAACTTGAAAAGAGCGCCAGGCCGCTGCTGCAACAACAGAGTTGCGGAGGGTCGACCTTGCGGCAGAGAACCGGAACGCAAGGGCTCAGACACTTTCGGGCTTCGTCAGAGCGGGGCCGGAAGCTGAGATGTGGGGTGACTTTGCGAATAATGGTGCCGATTTCAGCGCTGGAGCCGCTGTGGATGAGAGTCGGAGGCAACACGAGCGGTTGCGCAAGGATGCCGACTCGTTTGGTTTTCGGAATCCGGAGGCCGTGGCGAGGGACTTGGGTTTTGGAGACACAACTGTGGAGGGCCGGATACTTGAAGAGGACGAGGAGGATGATTTCTTGAGCGAGATTATGCGGCAGGCAGGTGAGTGTCGAATTCGAAAGCGCGATGGTTTGGTTTCGATCACATGACATATTGATCGCTGATCAATGAATGTTTCACGGCGTGTTCGCAGCGTTCTTCTTCAACATTTCTTCTCAATTTTATTGCTTGCCTTCAATGGTATCGCTTATACTTCATCAATGTAGGTATTGATGACCCCGAACCTGAGGATATCCAAGCTGGTGGAACGCGCGAGGCCAAAGATGCTGAATGGTTCCCTTATCCGTCAAAAATGGTGGGGTCTCGTTCATTTCCTGCCACAGAAAATTTAAGGAGTTGCGCTGCTTCAACAGATGTTCCTTCTTGATACTCTCGACAATCTTCCTCGGTTGCGTGTCTCTGGGTCTCTGATGCGTGTATTTCTCTGGATATTGAAGGAAGCTCGATGTAAAGATGTCCCATCTTTTGACCATCTGCGCCGGGTTCAGAAATCAATTCGGTCTGAGTGTGGAATCCCAAGCATTCCATGCAAATCTGTTCAAGGAAATGTATTTTTCATGAACGACCCCGCCGCCATCATTGCGCAGGTATGAAATATTTCAACCAAGGTCGCCATCAAAGACTCACCAAAGTCCGGCTAGGACTGGGCTAATCCAACAACTCGGAAGCTCATACATGTCTACCCAGAGATTCCCAAAGACGGTGTTATTCGCGAAATCTGGCACGCACGTAAATGGCGCACAAACATGGATCTCGACACACTTAGCCCGATGTATGATGCTGGCGACCGACACTACTACGTCAACGAGGTTCTACGCCTCAAGAATGACCTCTTCGTCATTCCCATTCGCTGGGTGATGTTCAAGGACAAGGTTCACGCCAATGCTTTCTCCATCTCATTTAATGATGAGGCACACCCTTCCCTTCATTTGTTTGAGCCTCCAGTCTAATTGAAATGATCCAGGGAGAAGCTGTTGTTCTCGATAGCGAAGTCTCTCTCATCTGCTCCGATGATTTTCAGGACAATTACTTGGATCTTGAGTATGGCGGCAAAACTCCAAAGTGGGCCGGTTCGTTATTCAAACCGACCTTTCCATCAAATTAATTTAATCTGGTCTGGCAGAGTCAACCATTGAAACTGGGCATTCTACTCGCATGCCTAACCCCAAGCGAATCATTGCCGGTGGGGACCCATTGTACTGCAGCATGGTTGATTATTTTGGAGATGATGTATCTGGAAATCGAACCAAATCCTGGAACAAGCACTGGAACGCTTACATGACACATCGGAATCTGCCGCGTCAACTTCTTCAGCAGGAATTTCATGTGCATTTTATTTCGACATCTCCGAAAGCCAGCATCACCGAGCAATATGGTGAATTCAAATTGCGGGTCGAGTATGTTTAATTTGGCCTTTGATTCTGGTGTCTCACAGCAAAACATAGGGCTACTCACACGGCGCCCGTGAAAGTTCGTGACGAGACCGGAGCTACAACTCGTTTTTGTATTCACACCAATTCGGGCCCATCGGATAACCCGATGCAGAGCGAAATTTCTGCGCACATCGGAGGGAAGGGTAACCATTTCTGCCGCAAATGTAAAGTAGGTGGAACGCAACAAGAAAAGGCAACAGATGAAGGTTACCACGCACTTTTCGAGGTATTGTCAATTTAAATGTGCCCTCGTGAGCACATATCTTGATCGTGACACTCTCCTCAGCCCGGTGAACCTCGTGCCAAGGAAGAAATTCTTACTGAGCTGGAAAAGCAAGTCGAACTTGCCTGTTCTGGTGTTGCAAAACGTGTTAGCGACACACAGACGGCCACCGGAGTCAAGGATATGTACACGCAATATTGGATTGAACAGCTAATCGCTCGATTCCACGAAATGAAAAAAGATGAACCGACTCGCTCCACTGCCGAAATTGAACAGGAACTTATCGAGTGGACCCATGCCAATAAAGACACGATTTATAGTGGGTTTCTGACGACCAAAGGTCTGGACATCCTTCCTTTCCCTGAAGTTTCTTAACTCATCATTCCAGGTTTCGATCCGACGCGGGACACACCTGTTGAACTACTTCACACAATTTTGCTTGGAGTGGTGAAGTACATTTGGCATGCTTCACACACGTCGTGGTCGGATCAGCAAAAGAAAACTTATGCCCTTCGCCTTCAATCCACCAACATCGACGGACTCTCCATTCATCCAATCAGATCCAACTACATCATGCAGTACGCCGGTTCTCTGATCGGTCGTCAATTCAAGACTATCGTGCAAACGAATATCTTCCACGTACATGGCATTGTCCCAGATCTGAAATTCATGGCTTGGAAGGCAGCTGGCGAGCTGTCTGCTTTGTTGTGGGTCCCCGAAATCCGGAACCTAGACGAATACCGAGTAATCTTCACATTCCATGTTGTGTCATATCTCATGGGAAGTTCTAGCGCGATCTAAAAGTTGCGGTGGCCAATGTCCTCGATATATTCGCGATGATTGATCCCTCCAAAATGGTCACCAAGATTAAATACCATCTCCTTGCACACCTCGACGAAGACACGGTTGATTTTGGGCCGCTGATCGGTGTCATGACCGAAGTTTTCGAGTGCTTCAACGCTATTTTCCGCTTTTGTTCCATTCTCTCCAACCACCTCGCCCCTAGCCGTGATATTGCGATCCAGCTGGGCGACCAAGAAGGTTTGAAGCATCGTTTAACAGGTGGATGGTGGGAACACGGCACGAATGACTGGCACAGAGCCGGTCCTGGTGTTCGCCACTTTATGGCCAAGCACCCATTACTTCAACGACTCCTTGGATGGACCGAGAAGGAGACCCTCTTGCATGGCATGATGATTTCTCTTTCGATTCCTGTACTTCAATGCTAATGTTTTGTCTGCAGGCGAAATCAAGCAAGTCCCTTTGGCGCGAGTTCAACAAGTGAGAGCCAGCTATGAACTTCGTGAAACCAGCGCAGCACGCGCTCTAAATTTTGGCATGTACTCACCCGAATCCTCTTGGACAAAATGTGTCTATGTGGCCAGCAAGTCTCTCGAAAAATGCTTCATTGGTTCGTGGGTATTCGCGGAGTCTGCCACTGATACGGTATTTTGTTGTCATTAACACCTGAATTATGCTAACTCTATGTAGAATTCCACTGTATGCGGTCGGATATCTGACATTCTGTGCAACCAGGACTCGGATGCTCTGGTTGTTCTGGAGTTGTTTCAGGTGCTTTCAACTCGTGATGAGCGAATCGGTATGCCGATTCTCGTGCGTCGAGACTCGGAAGTTGTTTTTTCTATCTTTCCGGCCAAGGTAGAGCTTCTACTTTAACATCCATCTTCAACTAACACATCTGCAGAAAATCCAATTTAAATTCAACGCACAGCACGATTGTTATACTGCAAAATGTGAAGCCACTGGTGTTCGCCTACAAGTCCAAGAGCGCGTCGAGTCCGATCGCATCGAGAACTTCATTGTTCATAACGCGCTCGATCGGTACATCATCAATTCTCATGCATTCCACAATGCCCATCTCCTTCGTGCAACACTTCCTCGCAGTATCATTGCACCCATACCCTATTTCCCTGACCGAGAAGCTCATCATACAGAGATGGCTGTTGCATTGCGGGCGTCCCGTGAAGTCAAACGGGCGAAAGCAGCAGCATCAAAAAAGCGGAAGGCCCACGACAATGATGGAGAGGTGGGGGAGGAGCCGCAGAAGAAACGTAAGAAGGCAACGAAGAAGAATAAGGGAAAAAAACCGCAGCAACAACACAGTTTTTCCCCGCATGAAGGTACAATGGTATCGGCCAGGGGCAAGCGGACAGTGAAGCTGAGTGCAAAAGCAAAGGCGGCTGCGGCGGCTGAAAGTGATGAGGACGATGAGAGTGAAACAGTGGGCTCAGAGGATCAAGACTTTTATAGCGATTCGCGCAGTGATTGTTCAGACTACTAGTAGCTTTTTTCGAAAATTATTGTTTGCAGCTGGGATTGAGTCTTCAAATATCTATGGTAGACGCGTATGTAGTCAGCTGGTGGGCAGCTGAAACATCAACTGGCGAAGTCAGCTGGCTACCGGCTGGCTGGTAAATAAAAAACAGGTTGTGGAAAAGGTGGTCACCACGTAGCCCGTTCAGCTGGTGGAAGTGTGCCCGCACTTTGGCGGTGTACTAAGGCAGTCTGTAGGCCAAGGTGCCGCCAACATATTGGCGGGCCTCGTCGGCACAGTGCCCAACATGCTAGTACGCTTTGCCTCGTCCTGATTGCCTTGCCTTGTTCCAACCTTGCACCTCCGCATAGCAATATTCCTACTCCGTTTATATAACCCGCGCCAAAGGCGGCCGCTTCGAGCTCTTCCTCGTAATCCTCCTCACTTCCGCACTCTTCCTCTACTCCGGACACCTCCTCCCATACGTCCCTACCATCCCTGCCTCCGCGGTCGTCCTCTTTTTCGGCATCGAGCTCTTCCTCGAGGCGATCTGGGAAGCGTCGAAGACACTCGCATGGATGGAATACGTTGTGGTTATGGTGACACTTGCGGCGTGAACGTTCCTCGGGTTCGCGGAAGGGTTCGGTGGGGGGATTTGTGCTGCTGCTGTGGTGTACTTCGTGTATGGTGTTATCGATTCGGTGAGCACCTTCTTCTCCGTCATAGCAATGAGATCGAATTCCGACCCCCACACGCTAGCCTGCACGGGTGACGAGGTGGAACGAGTGGAATGAGATGCAGCAGCTATGTACTGAGGACGAAGACCACGTCGTAGCGCCAATCGAGGGGCGAATACTGTCACCGCACACCCATACACCGGCCTGGATCTCATTCAACAAATCGCAGAGCACCCTACTGCCAACGTCCATGGCCAGCGCAGACCTCAAGGTCCACGAAGACAAGGCAGATCTGCTACGAAAGCTTAACGCGCGGGTGGTCTTTCTGTCGGGGTACATCTGTGAGTTCGAGGTCTTTCTATCCAGGTAAGTGGCCTATGCTCACTTGGTGTCCCAGTCTTCGCATCTATCCCGTCCCTCGAGCGGGTGCTCCTGGCGTCCCTGGTCCCCGCCTTGTTTTTCATCCTCGACCTCACGCACGCACACCGTATCGAGACTGCAGTAGCGCGCGTACTCTTGCGCTGCGTCCTCGAGCTGGGATTGAAACAGCGTACTCGTCGTGTGCGGTGTGCATGACGGCGGGGGACTTCACGCTGACTTCATCCGCGCGAAGGTGCCACTGGGATTTGGATTCGATAATACCGTGCAGAGTGGCCCTGGAATAGCGGCTTTTGAAACACGTAAAGCATGTTTGGTGGTGTGCCAACAGGAGCAAGAGAAACGGCTGCTCGCTGCAAGTGAGGCGGAAGGTACGCTGCGGTTTTTTCTGTACGATATGTGCACTGACTGAGAATTCCAGGGCTTGACGACCAGGAGAAGGACATAGCATTGAGAGAGTCATGTGGTTTCTTCGATCTTGAGCCCTCCACCGTACTCGGCGCGAGCACAGATGATTTATTACAATCGTCGACATTCTCGCGATTGATTGAAGCTGGAGGCCGGGTTTCCGTGTACCTCCCGGGAGATGTAATCCGGGGAACAGGTAAGCCCTTCGTCAGTGACACGCGATTAAGAGCTGAAACTGATCATGGAACGCAGCGATAGCGCTTATTGTAGAAGGTGAAATCGACGTCCGTGTCGATGCCGCCCCATATACTGCAGATACCAGGGTGTCGCGTCCGTCAGTCCAACGCATGCTTGCGATGATGCCACGCGAGGCCCTGCGCGCCGCCCGGGAACACCTTTCTGGCTCTTCGGGCAGAGGTTCTGCGTCCACACGCGTGCTGAAAGCTGGGGATGTACTGAACGGTACGGAAGTTGCGGTTTCCAAAACAGGCACGGTTGTTGTGGAACTCGTCGGGGGAGAAAGGGTGATGGCATGGGCACAAGCGAAATTGGAGACTAGAACTGACATTGCGGCTTAGATGATAAATACGGCGAAGCAGGGCGGAAGCCACTCTTTCCGTTGTTGGTTTTCCGAAATATATGTCCAGCATTTTCAACTATGGAATTGGGTTTAGATTTGGCCCACAGTTACACGTAGGTCCCTGAACCTTGTAAGCGAAATAGTAGAGGTCGTAACACAAGTATGAGTGAGAAAGAATATATTTGAGCTCAAGAACCCTTATATAATCAGCCGAGACGTTGGGAACTTAATTGATAGCTTCAAATGAGTTCAAGACCATACTATTTAATATCTCAAGTCTAGCAACCTGAGAATGTGAATAGATGAAATCACTCTAATTGGCTGCAACGTCTAGCAAAGTTGCAGGTAGAGGATTCTGAACCAACTGTAGGGTCTAGAAACGCTACAATAAAGCAGATAATCACGATTGAGCAGCAGCTCAACTGAGAGTCATGCACAAGTGGTCGTTCACAGGGAATTGATTGGCAAAGTGAGTAAGTTGTACGAACAATAGGTGGAGACTCCCCCTAATATACTACTGGAGCGAGTCAGAACCCAATGACTCACTCTGACTTGAAGGCATAGCCTTGAAGTGCGAAGCCAGACGCAGATGCGAAAGATGAAATAGTGATCAGTAAATGAACTGTGAGAAAATACTCAGGTGCCGTCAATTCTTCAAACGATGGCTGCGAACGCGTGGTGTAAGGGTTTCAGAGAACGATGAAAGATCCATCGAAGCTCTGAAATAAATAATAGGGCATATGAAAAATAGATAAATCCTACAAGTACAGTTTTCCATCACATAGAATCACGATCCTAAGCGATACCAATGGACATATGAGGCACCTCATTTCACAGAATGACACGCTGGATGGAAACTTCAAGGCTTGTGTGTTCTACAAATGTGACGATGACAGCGATGTATGCCTGACGGACGAGATGATGTATTTTCCCAAACAGACCCAGTTCGCAGAGTTGATGGAAAAGTTTGTGGTCGCAGAGGAAGAGAAAGTAAGTGGGCTTTGATAGAAGAGCATCCGTCGCTGATGCTTCGTCAAAGGAAGTGCTGTGTAGGAACCATACAGGTTCTATTCGCCACCAGGGGCAAATCAAGTACGGAAATACGGCAGTCGGTGGCGTCGTGGGCTGTGCATGCGACCATGCTGTTGTGGGGTCATTCGTCAACATGCGATCTCATCGACAATCTCCGGCTTTACAGCAAATCGGCCGTCAGGCTCCGCCTTGCGCCTGACCAATAATACGGTGCACTCTTTTGCGAGAGCGCGCAGATCCTCAATGGTGCCGATGTACTCGACCTCCCGCCTCTCGGCGCGCTGGCAGGCATCCCGGTGTCGGTCTCCTGCTCACGGAACGTATATTCGTCTCTGAGCACAACGGCAAGGCGGGGGATGTATCCGTGTCCCCTAAGCAGCAAGCGGGGACCCGGCTGGCTGCAGAGATGCAGACAGAATGTTCCATGGGGTGACAGATTAGCTCATGGCTTGTCCGCAGAGGCGGGCCGTGGATCGTAGAGAATCTGCAGATCGGGATACAGCGGTGGCAGATTGAAGAGGTTTTGGAACTGAGGTCATGAATGGTCTGGAGGGCCGGTCGATACAGGAGGAGGCGGGAGGTAGCCCGATGAGCGGGAGGCAATGGCGACAACGGCGGTGACGGCGGCTTCAGGAATCAGGACACGCCAGGGACGTGGTGGTGGGCGTGGGTATGGGAAGGAGCCGAAGATCGCAGTCGAACCGTGCGGGTAGAGTACTGTCTGGCGAAGCCATAGCCCGTATATGTGACCGAAGGACGGTGGCAAAAGCAAGGCAAAAAGGCTGAAGCAAAGAGATGAGATCACACTGTTACATGTGACGCTGCTAACTCGATTCGGCGAGTGCACAGATTCAGATGTCAGGCGCTGCTTATCACGCGTCAATCACGATGGCGATGCCGCAGCGCTTCCCTGATGCTCAACGACCACTACCTCCCGCTGCCGCCGCCGCCTCGCTCCCCACTGCCTTCTAACTATAGCCCACGTCCTACTCGGCTACATATTCTGACGTCTATCAGTACATCCCTATCCTCATCCTGCCCCCCGCTACCCTCCGCCCCCTCCATTTTATCTTATTTCTATCTGAGGTTTACGCGCACGCATGGTTTGCTTCCCCCTCGGCTGGGGTAGACCGGTGACCGATCTGTCCACGGGAAACTGTCGGTAAGACCGGTAACCGAGATCTGTCCACAGAAAACTGTCGGCCTAGTCACTAACCCTCTCTACTACTGACGTTTTTGCTGCACCTCGACACGCTACACACCTGCGATCAGCATTTTCTTGTGCACACTCCGGCAGCCCGGCTTCATCCCGTGCGACTACCTCAAAACGACGTCGCCGATCTTTGCGCTTGTGGACGTGATGGCGAGATGAGGTGGATATACAGAGGCGTTGGCACACGCACACCCCGCGAGCCACTCGGGCTTTGGGGATAATCTCCGTGAGTGTGTTTCCTCACCTCGCCTTCCCGTGAATGCCTCGTCTCTCACCCGCGCAGCTCATGCACCGCGGGGAAGGCACTATTCCTCTTCGCGAATCGCCTTCTCTTCGCCTCCTCGTCGTCTTTCGCTCATCCGCACCAGACACGCGCTGCCCCTTCGCTTCGCCTCCCTTAAGCTCTCACACCGTACCCGCACACTCACGATCTCTTCTACGTCGTGCAGCCGCGCATCTTCGCCCGCATCGACCTCACCGCTCGGTCCCACCAATTCTACGACATACGCGGCTCCTCCGGAGTCCGTGCTGCACGTCTGCATCAACGTCCACATCCTCTCCGTGCCACAAAGCCACTCTCTGCCCCCGTTGCTCGTCCGGATCGCCCTTTTGCACCTCGCACCGTTGCGCAGCCACGCGTCTCAACCCGCATCCGCCCTTGACCGTTCACCCTTGACCTCACCCAAAGCCATCCGGACGCAATTCCGTTGCATGTTGGCTCCTCCCACACGCCGAAATCTTCCGCACCTCACCCGTCTTGTGTCCGCCTCTCTCTACCCCGCCTGGACGCGCATCTCGCTCCGTTGTCTGCCCACAACATCGAAATAAACTATATGCACATTAGGGGAAGTCAGAGTTGACAATTCCTAGACATCAAGGCAATGATATCCATGCAAGATTGTCCAGGTGTCGTTAAGAAGCGCCACACTCCCTCCAAAAAAAGGGCCAGAGAAATATCCCAATCTGAGCAACAGAGCACGACCGCAAGATAGCTCTTTCTGGGCATGAATTCGGACGAGGAGTGCGCCACAATGAAACTCTCGGAACGGTACAGTGCTTCACACAACTCACCGAATAACGATACAGTGCTTCACCCAAGGAATAACTGCGAAGGTAAGGGCGAAATAAATATAATACTTGTAGAGACAAGAAGAAGTAGATATATACCGAAGTCTCTCGACAACAGCAGTCAAACGCGTCAAATTTAAGTGGATAACAAAGAATGAAAGGAATGAAGGTGTATGATCCTGTGGGAAGAGGCAACTGGTGAATAGATAGTAGTAAACACGGGATCCGATACCACTGTTCAGAACCAGTGGACAGCATCAGGAGGTCGGCACATGCGAGTAGCCAATAGAGCTGGTGCTAACTTTGACAGATCTCTCCCACTGCACTTGAATTTCAACTTATTGAACAGAATACCCCATTTTTATTTGAACCTCCACCTCTGAGACAGAATTGAATACGAACAAAAATGTGCTATCCGCACCGCGTTCAGAACTTCAGTGTTCACTGGACGAAAGGGGATAGGAGGCCGCGAAGCGGCCGACCAGTCCCTTGTATTTATTAAAAATCACTGCTCGCAGCAATCGCAAGTAAATATGAGACATGCACACGCGGGGTTGTTACAGACGGAAAGGAAGGAATAGATGTCAGCCGATGGCTATTGAGTAACAGGAAAGCGAGCTGTCGGCAGCGGGAGTATAAGTACTAGAAACAATAAGATAGGAATTTGTGAGAAAGTGTAGGAGTCCGTAAATGTGTGTCGGTTGGAACTGACTCGACCGGGAGCCGTTTGCTGTGTCCATTCTCTCGGATTCTTCAAAGTCCGAAATTCACAGATCTGAGTCATTGTGCGTTCACTCAAAGGACTCCTTTGTCTGTGCAATAATTTCCGTAACTTTAGGGAACCGAGGTTTAATGGAGCATTGGAAGGGGAGGGGCCGTCTGATATGTGTAGAAGATCAGTCGAGGTATCGGACGGCATGAATAGACGTACAAAACCAGGCCGTCATTGATGTATCCCTCCGTATCTGGCAGTATAGGATCTCCTTGGGCGGTCTCGAGGGGAGAGATGGTGAGGGCCCAGAGGATATATGCCATGTCGATGAACAGCGAGTTATTGCCAACGTGACGACCAACACAAATTCTACAAAGAAGGCATGAGTTGATTGGAAACCTTCAGCTGAAATGCAACCACCGAACGTACCTTCTACCGAATCCCTAAATCTCATTGCAAGTCGATATAATGCAAAAATTGAACAAAAATATATTCTCACATATGCAACATGGCCTGAAGGGAGGCGTAAAGGTCAGAATTGGTTGAACATACAGTCTATCGAATCGGGACGGACCTTCGTCTTTGGTATCTGCCAGGGCGGGAGGAAGAGGAGCGAGTTTTCCCTCCTTATCAAGGTACCTGGAGGGTTTGAATTCGTCGACATCGGGGCCCTTTTAGAGACCGAATAGTGAGTAAACATACAACATGGAGAGATCGGAAGCACATACATACACCTCGGGATCCTTATTCATGGCCCACGCGTTGGCAATACAAATAGTACCCTTGGGAATGAAATATCCGTCATACCAATCGTCCTCCGTAGATTGATGTGGCACACCGATCGGAGCAACGGTTCTCCATCGAAGTGTCTCGCGAACAGTAGCTACGATGAACGGGAGGGAATCACGATCAGCGAACGTAGGCATGCGGTCGCGTCCAACAACACGGTCGATTTCCTCTTGAGCTTGTTTCTGCACTTTGGGATTGTGAACCATGGCGAGAATGAACCACGCCATGACCGTATTGGTCTATAGGGAAATTCAAAACTCATACAATCCCAGCAAAGGTATACTTACCGTTTCGGCACCAGTAGCGCTACAATCAAAAGTCTGAATCAGAAAAACCTTAAGAATGGAATGAGGGAAACAGGCGTACAAGATAGTCGCCGCCAGCCAAGCATTCTCGTCCCAAGTGAGATTGAGCTTCCTTTCATCATGAATGAGAGTAGAGGTGAAACTAGGACGTTCATCGCCTTCGCTCTGAACAGGAATGACGGTCGGTCCGGACGACTCGGGCCAAAGGTCAGGGACTTACTACTCGTTTCTCAACTTCGCGGTACATCTCACCCCAGTAGATTCCATCTCTCTCAAACCATTCCAACGCCTCACGCTTCCACTTCGCAATACTGACAGGCAGATACTGGGTTTGTGTTGGAGAGTTAATTAATCCGTTGATCGCGGATTATTGAACAGCAACACACCTTCATCCAGGTAAAGTATTCTGCATAATGTGATCCTGGATAAGCTGCCCGTACGATGCGAGCAATCCATTCGTTTGCATAGCCGATCGCAGGATCATGAATGGATCGGATGGTGGGGTTGTCGTAGACGACACCACGGATCATCGAGCAGGCGGCACTACAGATATTGAAAGCGCATTAGTATTATAAAAAGTCCGACGGGTAGGTTATGCGAACCGTTTGATCTCATCGTCCCAGTTGCGCGAGTCTTTGAGCATACCCTCCACCAGAAGCGTGGCCTCCTTCTGTTGAGACTCGTAGTAGTTCTTCGCAGTCGAAGGTTTGAGGCCTTCGTGACTAGCACGACGCATCCTGCGCCAACTAAGACCGATGGATTCCCTTGAGCAAACAAGTACGAGTTAGAGAGGGAATACTTGCACGTCGTTGTATCGTGCAAAGGGAATCATGAGACTTCCAGTCAACAGCTCCGAGGCAACTGAATAAACGAGTTGAGAATATATTCTGACAGAGTGTATGCTACACACCAAGCAGTCTTGGACGGTCACTGTAGATACTGGCACGGCGGTCGAGAAGATCTGCCGCCGTCTTGTGAGAATTCATGATCAACATGGGTTGCCCAGCTATGCTTATATGAATGAGATCCCCTGTTCAGATATGTTTGGAGTCAATAGAAACGCAGAAAGCGCATTGAACGAGAATTACCGTATTTCTTGCGCCAATTGCGAAATGGCACCCAGATATCGGCGGAGAGCTGCAGGAGATTCCCGATGATGGGAAGGCCTGGGGGGCCGGGGGGCAACTTGCCCTTGCGTTTGGGATTAAACTGGCGCATTAAGAAATATGCGACCACGGCTGCCGCCATGCCCCAGATACCCTTGGAAGGTGATCGGAGGAGTTGTGTCGGAACCATGTCGGCAGGCTTGAGACCGATTAGGCCCTCCGAGAGGGCGTTCAGTGCCGACGACGAGTTCATAGTGTTAGGGAGAGGGGATTGAAAGATAATAAAGGAATTTTTAACGAAGGAGGGACGAGGGAGGGTCAAGCAAACAGGGAAGCGGTCTCCTGAGCCACCAGGAGCGTATCATCTCTTTTAACTCTGTCTGTGTCATAGTCATAAGGGAACATGCTAACGTTTTCAAGTGGCACCCGCATGCGGAATAGTGAAAAAAAAACGGACCTGACATGAATCTCGTTTGAGATGCTCGGCGGCCAGAGGCCTGGACATACTGGTCGAAACATTGTTACATGGCACTGCCGGGGTTCAATTGACTGAGAATAGACTTCAAACACCTGCACAGCACGGTCAATCCAAGGAGGAACCGCCAGTTGAAATCGGGATGATACGGATGCGAGCCCCAGACACAACACATCAGCGGAATGTGCCGCACATTCCAGCCAAGTGTGGCACACTTTAAAAAAGTGCAGCACACCATCAGTAACCCCCGAGATCGCCAATACCTCCCGAAGGCGGTTTTGTGGCGCATGCTCCTTATTTTCCATTCATATATTCCATGACGAATTCAGAATTTCATTGAAGTTGTGGCAGTTACAGATTAACAAATAAAAACACGAATGAAACCGGTCCAAGTGAAATGTGTGTATTGAACCACGATTTTTTCGAGATCGGACAAATTTCGTACCTTCTGGATGTTTTAGCGATACAAAGGCAGAGCACGAAAATAGAGGATTCACCTCTTCTAAATCTCATCCGCCCGCTTTGGTGCTTTCCGACGGCGCGTGCCATGAAGAAGATTTGTCCGGAGGTGTAGGTAGGAGGAAGAGGATAGTTGTGTTTGTTTGGCCTCTCGACGCGGAAGCACAGGGTGCCGCACATATGTTGAAATACCGGGTGATGTGGCATTGATGTGGCAGCAGATGCGGCACACTTCCTGAATAAGCAAGTGCCACACTTGTTAGTACCTACAACACATGTGTGTCACACTTGAACAGAGTGTGCCGCCCGTGTCGCATCTGTAGAATCTCCGTTTGAAAAAGTGCACTAAGGCCAATTGGTTTTTGTGGACCTCCGAGCTGGACCAACTAACTACGGAATTCCCATATGGCAATTTACCAAGTGCTTTAATTGCCGGAGCGCCTTCTAACCCTGCTTGCCGGTTTAGAACACATCAAAACCATTAAAATCCACGCTGAGAACTTTTTCATTGCCCAGAATGATATTCCATGCACGGGAGAAATTTTCGTAGCTACAGATTCTTTCAGTCGGGTACCTGTTCGTGGCTGCCAAATACGGAAGATAAGGGGTTGTATTGTTCCTACAACGCATAAATAGTGGCTGGGGAACAGGAGTTGAATGGGGAACCCAACAGGGATGATTTTTAGCACCCACGCTCCATTTTCTGGTGAAAGATTATAAGTTGAACTTATGTTTCCGACTTCCGACCTGACGGCCGAACTAACATACCGGCCTTTGGTCGCCCGTTTAAATGCTGGTACCCCCTTGGGTCAATCACAACTCTATGTCTGTTTGGGATCAATTCATTCTGTTGTTCTCGTTACATTACCCGCCAAGATCTCTCTGCCCATCAATCCCGGCGCCTCCAGTGACTGATGGTGGGTCCTATATTACCCTAGGGACGAATTGGGAGTCTTTCCATTTATATATTAGAGGAAGTAAAACATGTTTTGTGAAAACGATTCTGGGTCGATTCGGATATCGATTCTGATGTCGATTCTCCATCAAAACCAGAATCGACAGAATCGGTGTTACTCCTCCAGAATTCTATTTCGGAATAATTACTGTATTTCGAAGCCAGGATAAAAGCAGACGACGCCCGCTTTTGTTTACCATCCACCAAATACATATGCCTGCTAAAGTTCTTGAACCGGCGCAGTTCCGCATCCCTGACACTTTACGCAACTGGTCGTGGCCGCGTCAGCTGAATCCTCATTACCCGGTGTGCAAAGAGGAATCATCAGCCTGGTGCGAGTCGTTCCATGCATTCAGCCCCAAGGCACAGAAGGCGTTTAATCGCTGCGACTTCAGTGAGTTTTTTGAACACCAAATCTCGAACCCTGACTTACGTTGCATCAGACTTATTGGCATCACTCGCATACCCTAAACTTAACAAAGGTCGGCGCGTGCCCCCGTTCCAGAACATGACTGATTTGTATTTCTCTGTACAGACGGTTGCAGAGTCGGCTGCGACTTGATGAATCTGTTCTTCGTGATCGACGAATACTCTGATGTAGCGGACACTGCTGGTGCTAGGATTCAAGCCGACATCATCATGGACGGACTCAAGAATCCGCACCTTCCTCGACCCCAGGGTGAATGGATTGGTGGGGAAGTTGCACGCCAGTACGTAGCCGCAGAGTCCGCTTCAAGTCTGTTGGATGGGTCATTGATTCGATTGCAGATTTTGGTTGAATACCATTCAAATTGCTACACCGACATCACAACGCCGCTTCATCAACGAATTTCAGCACTACTTGGACTCTGTCGTTCAGCAGGCTCAGGATCGTACTGAGCAATATATCCGTGGGATTGAAGCATACTTCGAGGTCAGACGAAACACAATCGGCGCCAAACCGTCATTTTGCATCAACGCAATAGAGATGAACATCCCGCATGAGGTGATGACCAATCCGCATATTATGACGATGACGGCTGCATGTATCGACATGTTAATTATTGGCAATGATTTGTGCTCGTACAACGTCGAGTCAGTCTTATTTCATACTAGGCATCTTTTGTTGCTAACCGTCCATGGGAATTTCTAGGCAGGCCCGCGGTGACGATGGTCATAATCTGGTAACGATTGTTATGCATGCACTCAACCTTGACCTTCACGCCGCACTTGAGTGGATCTCCGACCTGCACGATAAACTTGCGAAAAATTTCCTCGCTGCCTATGACCAAGTTCCGGATTACAGTGACTTCGAACTTAATCGGCAGGTCGCAGAGTATTTAGATGGACTCGGCAACTGGGTGAGACGTCTATCTCCTGCTATAATTGAATGTATCCAATATTCTCTCAACAGGTCCGCGCGAATGACAGTTGGTCATTCGAGGTATGGTTCGCAATGAATGATGGCACGTCCCGCTGATCAGGCTTCATAGAGCGAGCGCTACTTTGGAAAGAAGGGCGCGGAAGTTGAAGCTACTCGGACCGTCGAGCTCCTGCCGAAGGTTATCACAGTTCTCGACCCTGTGTTCCCCGAGATTCAGATACCCGAGGTTTAGCTAGACCACATTCTGGAGCGGCTACTACTGGCTTTATCACACTGCAACAGAGAATATTTATTCTTGTAGGACAGGAATATGAATATTTAATTATCTAAATTTTCCCACCTTGTCACGTTCATATGATCTCTCAAATCGGACAAGGTGCACGCCATTCAATCCAACCAGATCGGGATTTATACGCTGTGTTTTGAGTGTGTGTGCAAATTGAAAAGAGAACAAATGCTCGTAAAAACCCGTTGTATTGGGACGGGAGTATTGGGACCGGAGAGATTGCGGTCAATAGGATATCTCCCGGCGTGGTCTAGGTCCGCTGATTCTAGCGACGACTACCTAGACCTCAGCTTCGAACCCTGCGGCCCACCTCGGTATGATTTGATCTAGCTTCGCCTAGGCTGTCGCTTTCACAATTCCCTGCCAATCTGTGTCTAGGTACCTCGACGCAGAGTCACCGTGTTGACCGGGGTCCTAAACCGGCAAATAGCGAGGCGCGCTGATCTCCGTGACGGCAGCCGAGGCCTTAGACATCGCCTTGTTGACCGGGGTCCTAAACCGGCAAATAGCGAGGCGCGCTGATCTCCGTGACGGGAGCCGGGCGCCTCGCCAAGCGATGTCTAAGGCCTCGGCTGCCGTCACGGAGATCAGCGCGCCTCGCTATTTGCCGGTTTAGGACCCCGGTCAACGCAGTGAGTGTCTAGCAGGCCAATAGCACGTCGACACAAGTCGCGATACACATAAAACCGAACAGAGTCTAAATATGGACATAGTCCTGGAATCTTTAGGTTTCAGGGCCACGGCAAGTCTTAGGAAAATCTGTTCCCCATTGGATAAAATTCCTTATAAGGAACCATACCACATGGGGATAATGTTCATTCCTGCATGATCCAATGAACGGCGGGCGCGGCGTGGAGCGGGGATATACAAAAGGCGGCAGGCAGGTATATTAGATTGTTTGCGCAACAGTCATTGGAGCCATTTAATGGCTGTTTGGCATTGCGCAGAAATGGCAGGGGAATGGCTCCACAAAGCCATTGACGTCATTTTTTGGCGGTGGAGGCATCAGTTTGCGCAACGTCAACAATCTATTGAAGAAAGAGGCACATTGACATAAAACAAGGCACATTCCACTTGATGTGCCCTCTTTGACAGCAAAGAGGGCACTTGCCATTTTGGAATGTACATGCACTGTCGGCAAAGCTCTATTCGGTCCCTCATCTTTTCCCATTAAGTTTTTCTCCTGCCACCCACTACTGCACTTCCAAACTCGCACCCGAGAGGTCGAAAGCGCGTCAAAATGGCCTCCGAAGTGTGCAGGATCAAAACATACGCCGGCAGACCAAGAATACCTTTACAGCCTGTCGACACGTCTTCTGATGGAATTCCAGAAGAGTACGAGAAAGTCTCAGGCCGCCCACACAAAAAAACAAGAGCAAGAAGGTACAGTTTCTCACCTCATTTATTTCCGTTATAGCATCTGAATTTTTCGGCTTCAGTGATGCAGGACGGATACAGTAGAATTACATTATGCACTAAATATAAAATCTGTTAATTGAACGAACTTGACTCATTGAACTTATGCTACAAACTCATATAGGGTATGGGGGAGCTCGGGGATGTCCTGCACAGGTGTCCCGTTCTGTACCCACCGTCAGAAAGAAGACAAGAACGGCTGCGCGGCTTGCCGGCGGGCACGGTTGCTTACCTCATCGACGATTGATACGGTATCACAACCGAGTTTGACTCGCATCGACGCCAACCCTAGTAGCTCGGCGGCTTGCCGGCGGCCACGGTTGCTTACCTCATTCAAAAACAATTCTCAATCCGTCATGATGGTTCGGTTTGAAAGCTAAACGATAGATAAACAGCTTAGGCCGAGCATCGCTTGGACTTGTTGTAAACAGCAGTCCGAGCTCCACAAACGGTGATAAACCATCACACCTCCTCTGAACTGAGAAATGGCTGTGTGGAGCCCACTTTGCTCGCCAAAAAAAAGACCGTCTATCGTTTTGGACATAGCCGAAAATCACTCAGGCGGCAAGCTAGGTTGAATTGCCGTTGGAGCTTATCAGTACGGCTTTGAAATGCTTTACAGTCAGATGAACTGCTTAGCGTGATGCCGGTTCGCGGCCCAGGATCTCCTTCCATGAGGTACTGACTTAGCTGGCAGGCTCGGTTTGAAATCATTCAGATAACGCAGCGGCTTTTACTCAGGACTTGATTTGATCTGAGTTGAATTGATGACCGGCAAAGTATTCAAGTGCGTTTGACTTGAGCTAGGCTGCATTTCCGTCGGAGCTTATCAAACTTTTCGAAACTTCAGACACTCGGATGGGCTGCTTAGGGTGATTTACAAAAATCTGGAACTGATAAGCCAAAAAGCGGTGTTTTAAAGGCTTCAAGCGATTATATAAAGAGAAAGAGAAACTTCGTAGTTTGAATTTTGAGGCGCGATATTACTCGCGGAAACTGATTTTTGGGTGAATATAAGCCGGGAGCATATTACAGCTATGAAAAGGCAATCCGCTTTTTTAGAATGATGAATAAGGCCGGGAATTGTGAATATCCGACATCGGGTACAGCCGGCACCAAGCCAACCCCAGTCAAATCAAAATAAATGGCTCCAAATGATCCCTCAAAAATTTTCCGACGCCGACATAGACCATTGCGATGCGATGAACACGGGTTTGAAGATCTTGTTGACGGAAGAAGGTGGCATCAGCTGTCCACGAGAATTTTTACTTGATTATATCCCGATCGGACCCCGCGGCAAGCAACAGACTTCAACAAACGGAGTTCCTGTCGACGGGAGACTGAACTCGACTCGCATTGAGTGATCGAGTTGAAGTGAGCCGGCCACTTCAGATCGGGTTGACTCGCATCGCGGAACACTAACCGCCACTGATTTTGTCGGTGTGGCGCACTTGAAGCGCAACCGGTCATTTTTCTGCATCTGTGTTTTCCGACAAGTTTCAGAAACAATTGGCACGAGATTCATTCTGGGCCAAATTTAGTTAGAGGAATGGTCGTCCTTTTTCGGGCAAATGATTAAAGCACATAGGGATAGAGAACCTGGTAGTGGCTCTGCCTCACCTTTCCTTCCCCTCCTTCCCCTCCTTCCCATCTTCTTTCCGATTGATTCCAACTAGTCATGGGCTTCCGCTTGCCGTCACTGCGGGCTAGTCTTCGACCTTTCCTCTCCCACTCCCTCACTCCTTTTCGTTCTCAATTTCGCTTTATCGGTACTCAAAGTCAGTTCCAAAACCCCTATTGTTCCCTGTAATCATCCCGTCTATAGCCAAGCCGGCAATAACCTGGGTTCCGCCAGAGACCCCTACCACACTTGGGGATCATAAGTCCCTTGCATTTCCCGACGGAAATGAGCTATTCCTCCAACTCAAGGCAATTTAAATTTACATTCTGCCCCTCCCGGGAATAATCTGTTCATCATGAAGGTCGTTGCGTGTTATGTCCTTCCAGAGAAACTCGACATCTCAAGGTTTAAATATGCACTGGCAAGCACCCTGGCTCGGTTTCCTACATACGCAGGCAGGCTCAATCGGACTGACGACGACTGGAGGGTAAGGGTGCCGACGGTTCAACTCGCATAAGCGTGCTGATCTTTACGTCAGATTGACTTGACCAACTCGCCAATACCTGTGGAAGTCGTCGAAGATGATGAGACATCACAAGTCGTTCAACCTTCTGTCGAGCATTGTGTCGTTCAGTCTAGCTTGGCCCAGTTCTTCAACCCAGTTTCACTTGAAGGGGCGATGAAGGGCGAAGATGTGCCCCTCACAAGTTTCAAGATAACAAACCTGAAGCAGTCCAGTCGAACAGTGATCGGTCACTCTTGGAATCACATCCTTGGTACGAGACCGCGCTTTCCCGTCTTCTCATTCATTGAATCTCTAACTACAGGGGACTATCAAACATCTACCAGATTTGTCCAAACACTGTCCCAATACTACCAGGGCCTTCCACCGCCGCCTCCGCCAACATTCCATAAACGCAACTGGCCACAACCCCCGTCCGGTGCTGAGGGAGAGGCTCTGTACAAAAAATACACACCTCACATTGTCAAAGACTACCCTTTCGAAGAGGTCCTCGCAAAATACAGCAAAGAAGCACAAAATTCACCTATGATCGACATAAATTTCACGGCGAAGCAGCTCGACGCAATCCATTCCCTTGCTCGACGCTGGCAGCCTGACGACGAGTGGTGCGACGGAGAGGCAATCAATGTTTCTCGGCAAGACTCGATGTCGGCGTATCTTGTGACCCTGCAAAACCGCTGTCTTCCACAACCCCTTCATACTCTGATGAACATGGTCAATGCGAGTGATCTCAACCCTCTCATTATCATTCAAACTTACATCTCAGTCCTAGTATCGTACCAAGGAGCCACAAGAGGACGACCTCTGGAGGCACCCTGATAACGCAGGCAACTGTGTTTACCTTCCGTCCGTTGATCTTTCAACGGCGCATGACCTAGGAAGCATATCTCGAGCTATCCGACGTAACATCATGGCGGCTCGCTCCAAAGAATTCCTGGAGACATATCTAATGCTCAACAGTGCAAGCCAGAACCACATCGTCAAACATGGTCGCTTCCATATATTCCCAGGTCCTTCTGTTGCCTTAGCCAACTCGGTCGTCGGGTATGTTTGAAATTAATTACCGCCCATACGATCTGAACCCATATAATAGCTTTGATCGAAACAAACTTGCGCATTTCGGCTTCCCGGGGCGAACCCAAGTGTATAATGAGGTGTCCTGGGAGAGGATGTTCCGCATCTTCCCTTCCAATCCGGTTAGGATGCCGGATGGAAGTTGGCGGAGTAACGAAGGCAACGTCGTGGTATCTTTAAGGGTTCCTTGGGATATAAAGGACAAGATGCTGGCCATGATGGCGGAAGACATGAGTAAATTGGACGATGGAAAGGACTTAGATATTTGAACCTCAGCAACTCGTTTATTGGCTCTTTACATTCCTTGGACACTCTACTGTTTCTACTCTTATATCTCATGTAGTTCATTGGTCTAGCGATGGACCTGATAATGGATTATTTATTCACTTGCCTATACAATTTGACGGGACAGTTACCTAAATGCGAGCAAAGGTGCAAATACAGCATGGTGTTTTTAAAGGCCAGAATTTTCCGAAGCCTTGTGCAGATCAATTGAAGTTACAGAGGACCCATAATTGGTGAGATCAACTTCGAACTGAAAATCCAAGTAGGCGTGTAACACAGTGAAGGATGTACTTATTTCCAACCTCGCATTACTTATCTAACATGGATGGACTCTAAAATAATATCGAAGAGATAAATCAGGATGTTCCGCGGGTCAAAGCACTCCTGGCGCGAATTTTATCTCCATAGTAATAGATCCAGATCGGGAACGGAATGCCGATGACGATGCATAACCCTCCAAGGAAAGAGTTCCCGCCACCGAGGCCCATCTTTTCGAACATTTGACTACCTGTACCGATGATGGGTGGAATCTAAATAACGGAAATCTAATGATTCCTTACCGAAAAGAGGGAACACGAAACCGAAAACAGAACGTAGAACCTGGGTGCTCAAGTCAGTTAATCGCTAACAGATTCTGGTCAAATTCACCGAAGTCGCGGCCAATGCAGATGCCGAGTATGTGAATGCATCAACCAGGTAGAGCTGAAGAGGGATGCTGGCAGAACGAAACAACCGGCATAAGCGACTAGAGCGTCAGTTGGAGGAAGCGCCACTTACAACGTTGTGGTGAACCCAAACGCGAATATCCCAGACCCGATGATGGGCATGATCCAGTGCATCTTGGCGGTGGCAGACCAGCCATACCAACTATACGCAATGAGTTTGGTAACCAAGGCATTGCTAAGGATCTCAACGTACAAGAGTCCTACTGGTACGAAGAATGAGCCGAAGATTATTACAGGAATGCGCATTTCAGGTTTTCCGACGCCCCCGTTGCGTTCAGACAGCTGGATCAATTTAGTGTGAGCTATAAGAATCACGATACAGACTCATACGCACCTTAAAATAGAAGGCCTTATTGAGGACAGCGCCGACGACCGAAGCCAAGATGAAACCAAACCCTAAGCCGAGATATGCAAGGCCGGTTATACCCACAGAGAACCCATACGTCTCCGCGAATAGTGCTGCATTGATGGACTAGGCAAAAGCGAACGAACTTTGGTAATGAAAAGAAACCTACGGGGGAACGTCGTGAACATGAGGTAATAAACGCCTTGAGTGGCAAGGTCAGCCCCATGACTCATAAAGATGAACGAGAATATTTACCATACATCCTGAGGAAAATTAGTGATTTATTCACAGAGCTGGAGGAGATGCGTACAATGAATTGTACAAACTGAAAATGAAGCAGATGAAACTCGTTGTGAGAAGGACTACCGCTCTAGAGAGGTTGATCCAGATCTTTTTGCTGACACCCTCCTGGATTGCTGGGTCCTCAAGGTCCAATTTCTCGGGGTCTGCGTTGAATTCTTTCTTCACCTTGCGAGCCCGAAGCACCGGTGCGTAGGTTTCCTGTAGAAGAGGGATACCCCCGAGAGCAATGATCCCGGCGGTAATGGCGAGTACAATGAAAATCCATTTGAAACCGATGCTCTGCGAGATGAAGCCGCCAGCGATAGGTCCAATGACAGGCCTGATCTGAATTTAGCCATGCGGCGACCGTAGCGGGAAGAATAGTCACATACCCGAGCTGCGAAAGTGACAGTCAGAATTAGCTTCAATCTCAATACTGACCAACTTACCAGGGGGCCGAGAGTGAAGAGGGCCATTGCAGCAGAACGGTCACGCTCCGAGAAGAGATCGCCTTGTACTATCAGTAAACGAGTATACAACCGCAAATGGACCACAAACCAATGCAACCACCCCCACAGGCGACTGGGGGGCTAGCGGCGATACCTGCTGAAGAAAGTTTGAATGGTAATTCGGAGATAGATAAGTGGCAAATTACACAGGAAACGGAGCCCAATCAACGCGTTCGCTGACGGGGCATAAGCACATCCGAGAGAAAATGCCACGACGGCCAAGTTTCCAAAGTGAAGGACCTGATGCTAAAATGTAGCGAATTCAAACGGCATGAACCACAGTACACACCCATGCACGACCATAGATCTCGCTGAGCGGGCCGAATATGAGGGGACCAATGGCGAAGGCCAATATATAGACACTGAGAGTCATCGCAATGAGAGTCTGGCTCGTGATATCATAGTGAAGCGCGATATCGGGGAGTGCAGGTGCCTGAGCGTCGACATATCAGTATTGCAGGCACTGTGCTCAGTTGTCTTACCATCATGGAAGACGCAAGAGGAGCAATAAAGTTGTAGGCGGACACCTGGTAGCATGGTTAGATAGCAAGTCGAGTGGCACTGTCAGGTGGAAAGCGTCTCACAACTCCAGCAGCAGTCCATTTGCGGCCACTCGTCCAATTGCGCGGATTTTCGGGGTTGTCGGCCCATTGCTGGTCCAACTCTGACAGAGAAGGTATCTTCGTTTCTTCCCTAGAGTCACGACCGTCCATAGTCTCTGGGGGCTCTTGGTGGGATAGCTGTAGCAGCTAGAAAGGCGCCACTCATTTTCTAGTCACGCTCCGTGAGCGGTGTTACGACACTTGAGGGGGTGGGGTGCCGGGGGTACTGTGGTTTCACTGACACCCCGACAGTGCTTCCATGAATATAAAAAAACCCCTAACAATCCAAAATCAACTCACATTAGACTAGGCTTGAAGTACACACTCAAGCCATTTGATACGGGCGGTTTCCGGGCGGTTTTCGGGCGGAGACGTGGCTGAAATTGATTGACAGTCCCAATCAAGTCTACCCCACTCGGATATTCTGCACAGCAAGCTCACTGTCTAAGAAAGATCTGCGGCGTTAGCATGGTGGTATCACGCCTCGTGGCCGGATCATTTTCAATTACGACCGTAGAATTGTGATATCCGCATTTTCGGCGATGATTGTCGGAAAGGTCCGAGCCTACCTCTCAAAACAAATCAGTGGCGAGGAAACATGTCTGAATGAGACGAAAGGATTTGCCGCGGGTAAGCTCATTGGTCGGGGAGCCATATTTTGCGCATTCAAGTCTGATTGTTCTTAATTTGGTAAATCTCAGGGAAAAAAAAAATGTGACCTTTTGTGCATTGTTCAAGTGGGTACACAGTGACAAAGTAGACTACTTTGTACAGTTCAAAACGAAGTTCAACCCAAAAGTATGATATTGACCAGGTTCGGTTGTGTGGCCTCACAAGCATGTTGGAGGATCCTAGAGGATTTTATTGGACTCAGAAATGATCCCCGAAGGGTCAGCGAGAAGAGGTCAGTTTCAAAAACAAAAGACCTTAGGTATTTTATTTTATTTTTCGTACCCCGTTGTGTCAAACACCTATTTGAACGTTAAACTCGCGAGCTGCATCACCGAGAGTAGCGCTCACTGAATTCCACCAGCCCTCAAACACCGATTTGAACGTGAAACTCGCGAGCTGCATCACCGAGAATAGCATTCACTGAATTCCACCAGCGCCTCAACCGACTAAATCTAGGCGCATTGAGCTAATGTCGAGCGTCGGCTACTCCTGTCTGGGGAGCCATGTGCGTCTAGACAGCGCAAGTATTCCTTGGCTAGCCACAGCCCTGTCTAGGTCCGCTGATCCCTGCGATGGACTTCAGCCCCGGTGGAAACGGCGTCTCTGGATAGGATAGGATAGAATATATTACACGGCGTGACGGTCTGAATAATGAACGCCGGGCCCAGAAATTCTCTTGGTGTACAAGCAAGCAGTAGTTACACCATCATCCCTGGCCTCCTTCCTGCCACCTAAACCAATCTTGTAGACTCCACAGTTTGCCATGCCCCATGGCACAGTTTGGGCAACAGAACGAAGCATAATCTGAAATATTAACCTCACAGATCAGCTACTCCCGCCTGGCCTATGTGGGGTTCCCATACATCAAATTTTCTCAGATTTTCTCTCGCGAGAGCAGCGCCATGATGTATCAGAAGCTCTCGTGAGAGATGCACCTGATGCTGTCATCCGCAGTAATGAAGCGACCGGGTAATTCCCGCAGTCCTTGCCCGCTCGTTGCTATCCCGCCTTGCCTTAAGTGGAAATATTGCCGGTTGGCATATTTATGAGTTTGACGATGGGGGATGATAAATGATGCATGTAGAAACTCACCTGCATATCCAGAATGCGTGGAAGCGCGTCATGGCGACGGAAAACGGGTTCGCGCGGTGGGTGATTGGCATTGGAGGAGGATTGTTTGTCTTTGTTGATTCTTGCGTTGCACTTGCCGACATCCAAGATGCGGGCGGGCCACCACCGCGGTTGTCAGTCCGATGGAGTACGGACCTGGCAAAAGAAAATCAAAAGAAAAAAACTTTAATGACGTATTTGTGCATGCGGACCGAATCGGCCGAAAATGGATATGAGCACAATTTTTGAAAAGCAGACCTGGCGCCGGATTCCAAAAAAACCGAAGGCACAGAGGAGGATGTCTTAGCGGCAACACTCTCACTCTCAGACTCGTTGGTGGATTTCGTTGATGTGCGACAATGTCGTGGAAAAGATAGAGTGGCAAAGTCAAGCTGACACTGTCCGTTTCCGCAAGGCACGGAGATATCGGTTCAGGTGATGATCCCATCAATTTCATCTTTCTTCTGTACCACCATCATCCCACCACCGCCGCCATTTTTCAACCGCTCATTGAGCTAGCACGATGCTTGGATGCATCTAGCTTTCATTTCACAGCGGCCCAGTGTATAGGACAGAGAGTGAGCGGGGCCAGAACATCTGGCCCGAAGGTGTGTCGAACGTCGCGTCCCCCTCGAATTCGCAACTAACATCTCAATCTTGCAGTGCATGCTGGATTACTCACACATGCTATCTGCGAGCGCTTCATGGCACGCAGAATCAGCGCATCCTCCTACCGCATCCCCCAACACGATGCGCTTGGATTCTACGCTCGTATTTCCGCACCTTTAAAGCCTCGGTACCGGCCGCTACCTGAGGCCGTAATTGATCTCGTGCAAGCCGGGCTGCACATCTCCTCTTGCCTGCACCTCGGTGTGTTTGACGACTGGGTTGAAACCAGGGGACTATGCTCCCTCCACTGCACACTGTATCGGCGCCCTAGGCACCCGCGCGCACGACATCATTTCCAAATCCCGTCGTGCGCCGTGATCTGTGTTTCTAGTGCGCTCAGTTCCATGTGCTTCTCACAATACCAATGATCAATAGCAGTGCGTGGAGTTATACGTTTTCTCGGCCTTCACGTGTCCTCAATCCGTTTCGTTCAGCGGAGCGCGACTTGGAAGGCTGGGGAGCCTCCAGGGATTTTCTCCCTCGTTCGTCGCTCCCTGCGCCGCTTGACCGCATTTCGGTTGCCCGGCTTTCCCCTCCTCCCCTCCGCTGTAGCGGTGCGATGGCTCGTGCATTCCAATGGCGACTCTCTAAAAGCTTTTCCCAGTAGTTTGGCGCGTTGTACCGTTGTGCGCGTCATCTTTGCGCCATTGCGTGCAGTGACGGTCTGGCACTTTGCTTCGTATTCCCTCACCTTTCAGCTCTGTGTCGGAGCTCCTCGGTCCTGGCGCTCGCGGTTTGACTTTATCCGTGCTTTAATAGCTGCCTTGCAGCAGTCTCTTGGGATGGACCATCTCTTAGTCCGCCATGAATCGCACTATCTCTCAACTAAAGCTTGTCGCTTGATTTCGAGGGACGAACGAAGGTCAAATAATAGGAGTTTTTCTTACTGTTCATCTGTTTTGTCTCCTAACTTAGTGGATCTCGGCACAGCATCTGCACCGGAGCGACACGCTTGGTCTCCTATGGAGGCGCCAGGTGCTAGGCATTGTGTTCTCGGTAAAATCGTGCTGATTTGACTCGGATTGAGGTGTGCTGTCTTATATTTGTCCTCTCGCACCCCTCGCCCCGCCTGCCGACATCGTCCAGCTACGCCCACGGAGCCCATGGCATCAGAGTCCTTTGTACAAGGGCAGCAGTGGACTGCTGCTCTCTGTCCGTGCAGATCCTGCGAAGCAACGAGGTACCGCTGTAGCTGCGGTGTGCAAGTATCTGCACGCACTGCATCAGCTTCAAGGCCAGGTTCTACGCAGTGCTGAGGCGGCTGCGACAGGAATGAGGCGTGAAGCGGATAGGCCGCGAAAAGAGTGGTGGTGCTCACGGCGGGCATGTGCGCGGCATCAAGGGATCGCCTGTGCGCCGATAACCATCAACGGGCGGCGCTACCCCGCCCACGCCCATGCATATGTGATCCGCGCCACTGCGGGGATCTGAGCGGGTATGGGTGCGCCGGGTGCTGCGCATCGCGCGCAGGTGGGTGGAAATGCGGGGCTTATAATTCGATATTCTGTAGTATTTTCCAGTACCTATCACGCCAGCTTAGGCCATATTAGAGAACATGCGGTGGAGCCACCCGGCGCCACCCAGTGGCTCATCAGGCATGCGGTACCGGGTGGCTACGTCATTTGGTGGCAGTTCAGGTGGCTACTTCTTATGGCGTGGTTTAGTGTCCACTCACACACTACTTACTCTACCTATGCAGAAAGACCATTTGTGAGTCCCACCTTGACTTTACTGCCTTTCTATAAGAATCACTTATGAATTGGGAAAAAAAATTATCAATCATATGACTTGTATAGTTGTTTTCAGCACTTGTGTCTATACAGGTACATACTGGCATATGCATAGTGCTTATAGAAGGTCGACAATAAGTTCTCCCCATACAACTTGAATAGCCACCAACTGATGTAGCCACCCGGTACCGCATGCCTGATGAGCCACTGGGTGGCGCCAGGTGGCTCCACCGCATGTTCTCTATTGTAGATACACAAGAGCACGGCGGGCCGCTTCGTAGCCCACCACTTCGGTTAAGTGATGAGCGCTTGAATTGGCGCTGTTCCCAAAGTTTAAAGCTGATATTCCAAAGGATTGGGGTTGATTCGCTAAAAGTGGAGTTTAAAAAGGCTGTGGACTGGCAAGCTTACAGCTCTTTGCGGTGCAACAGCAGCCTGTTTTTTCAATTTTGGCAAGTTTTCACGAGGACAGCTGCCCTGAGCTCAACTCTCAACTGTTTCCTTTTGAAATGGCCTCATTCGATTCGCATTGAAAGTCCATAGACAATCAAAATGCCGGTATTTTTGAGCCTCTTAAGCCATGTAATTTCTTTTGGAAAAACATGGTTTTGAATAGGACACCTGTAGCACTCGGAATACTATCCTGATTGGCCTAGTTTTTGGATATGTTATATATCTGATGCAGCCCTAGCTTTGCAAAATCGTTACTTAGTTTCTTTGAAAAGTTGGTGGAGTTGAACTGATACAAGCGGCTGCTCGGCCGCTTAGCGGCCTCGCATCCTCTTGTCTCGAATAAGCGCCGTACTAAAGTCAAATGCTGATAGTCCAGGGATTCGGGCCTGATTGGCCAAAAGTGGAGTTTAAAAGCTTCGGACATGCTTAATTTTATAAAGAAGGTAATTCAACGGGCTTTACTGTGCACTTGGTTGAGTTTCTGGAAGGAAGCTATCGGCCATGGAAACTGTACAGGCAGCAAAAGGTCCAAGTCAACAAAAGAGGTCTTATTAAAGCGGGCGCTAGGCCGGGATTGGGGCGCTAATCCGAACACGCTAATGAGGTGTAGTCTGAAGCCTTTGTGTCCTTGGGAACCGCAGAATCAGCATCTAAGATATCACTATGTTGAGAAAGAAGCTATTGGCATCCATGACCATGGAAGCCATTCAGGAAGTAAAAGGTCTAAGATCAAAAAAAAAAAAAAAAAAAAGGTAATATTAAATCCGGATGCTGATTTGCGAGCTCGGAACCTAGTGTGGAAACACAAAAAACAACCAAAACCAAAACCACAAGACCAATATTGGACAAGATAGACTGAACCTATCCCAACCCAACACTAGAAAAGGTGTATGATAGCTGATTCAATCACTTCCAAGGTAGCCAACGAGTGTCAGTTCCTAGTTTCAGAGCCTTTAAAAGGTTGAAAGGGAAAGTTGATTGTTCAAAGTAAAAGTCTGACGAAAGGTTGTGTTATGATACGTGCAAAACTGAAGATCCTAAGGATACAACTGTTTTGGACTTCCATGATGCGATATATGATAACCAAGTTTTAAGAAACGTAAGAAACAGTGATGTTTCTGTAGTTTCTTGCGTATCCCAAAGATCCGTGTCAATAAAGTTGTTGCCAAAAGTGTGTAACGTGTGTTTTGTCAGTTTCCCAACCAGTCCCAGTCAAATCTCGAGTCCCAGAGTCTTTCCAGTCAATCCAAATCCAGTATCCCAGTCCCAATATCCAGTGCCCAGTCCAATCAATGCCAATTCTCAGTCCTAGTATCTTTCCAATCCAATCATACAATGTTTCCGAGTCCAAAACCAGATTCAATTCAATCACAAACTTCCAAACTTCCATTCCTTCCTAGTAGTACAAGACTCGCCGTTTACAATTATCTAAGACTTGAAAAACTCGAATAACACATCCTCGGTAATATCCTTGCACATGGCGACGTGATGGGCACTCGAAACCCTAATTGCCAAGTGTTTCTTGAGTTGTGGAACTCCCATTCCTGCAGTATCCCTTGGATTGATATAGTTCGACCTTGCCCTGCTCTATAGCTTCCAAACGATACCCCACTTCCTTGATACCATTGAATGAGATTGATGAGGATTAGAGTTTATTATCCCCATTGGCATTTGCTATGGTTCTGAGATCGACGATCACAAGACCCAGCTGATATTATCCATGCCCGGCATATAGGGCTTCCATCCGTCTGTCCCGTCAAACGGAACGGGCAATCTACGGCCGTTTTTGACACCATCTGTCCCATCAACATCCCGTCAGCCTGGCTCTCAGCAACCCAAAACGGATGGGTACATCTGTTTGACGGGTTACGGCCGTCAAAGATGGGTGATGCGCCCAGCGTCAGTTTTTTGCCAAGAATGATCGAGGTCATGTTTAAATCTGGCTGCTGGACAGCCCTAAGGCTATTACTGAGTCGTGGGCCATTGGTTTTGGCTCCAGGATGCTCATGGTCGAAATTGCACACAAGCAATTGAAGTCGTGAGTCCAAAAATAATGATGTACGTCCCTTTTTACGTAGCCGCACTTGAGATTGAGTAGGATTGGCAATTGGGCCACCGCCGACTTTTTGACACCTGATTGTAAGGTAGTTCCCAGCTAGCGAGCATTGTGGGACCCTAGCACCAGTGTTTTCGACTCGCCGAATTGGCCGGATTATGCAACCTGTTGAACCCGTTGATCGACTGTCAACGAACGGGTACAGGTGCTCTGTATACGGGCCAACCCGTCCTGTATCCGTCGCATAGCTGCGAAACCTCCAAGGCTCTCACAGACGGGTTTGTACCCCGTACCGTCCGTACGTACGTCAACTCTGTCATCAACGGGCACGGGTCGGAGCCCTAATGGCATAACTGCGTACCTGGAACAAGCGGAACGACGATCCCATTGTCACATGCAATCATGTCTGTCATGATTTCCCCACTGATCCATGCTGTGATACACCCAAAACGTCAGAAACCATTCAAACAGTTGTAGGAAATGGAAGAAACTGGGGATATGACTGGTATGTTGAGTTGGGCTACATCTTCTCCTACATGTTTTGGAGCGAGCACCTGCCAGAGATACTCCTGATTCCTCAGAAGCATCATCCCCTTACACAGATGATATTGGCCTCTTTATTGGAAGCCAGCTGATACAACAGATACATGATATACAGAATATTAAACATGTGATTTCAGTGGTGGATCAATATCCTGCTTATCAACACTAGGCAGAAATCGTGGTTAACGCGAGGGTGCGAGAAGAACTATAGATTGGTGTACAATTGATAAACTCCGGTTGATCATTGATGCGCGGAGTTTTGAATGGCTTCGGACGAACACAAATAATCTTATAAAGAGAGTAAAGCTGTGGTTTATCGAGATAACAGTGGTGCCTGTGGGAATAGTTCACTGCTGAGATGTTGAATTTTTACACAGCACTCCACTCCACTATATAACCGAGCTCGCACCCGACTCCATGACATTGATGAAATGGTAGTTTTTTTGCCATTGACGGGATTTACTCAGTTCGAAATGGTTCAATTCCATGCCTTACAAAGGAACGCGGACGGCCACCTTTTTGCTCGATGGGGCCGAAATGTCCAGGTTCATCCGGCCCTTGAGTCTCCGAATCCGGCCAAGACGGAAGTCATCCCAATAGGGTCCCCGGAATACCGGCAGTCTGTCATCGACACCAGAAAATTAAATGAAGATGACGTAGCGCTCGCCGAGACTGTTCAAATCGCAAAAGACGGTGAATCAGTTCGAATTCTCGGTGCTCAAGTAGGAAATAAAGTCGAAATAGATGCAACGTGGACACCTACTGTTGAAAAGATAGATTCAACTCTCGAGAGATGGGGAACAAGCCACCCAACCCTCGAAGCACGGAGGCACATTTCTCAAATCACTTTTGGGTCCATGACCCAATACCGGACTCAAGTGAACGGAATGCCAAAGTCTGTGGAAAAATCGCTGGTGAAGAAGCAGAGGGAGTTCATGTGGGGAGGATCAAAGTCTTCCCCAGTACAACGAGGTACGCTTCTAGCTCCAATAAATGAAGGAGGGAAAAATATGTTTGATCTAGAAGCACGAAACGAAGCAATTCAACTCATGAGGCTTAAATCGTACCTGGAACTAGACCCAAAAAAGAGAGCCACTTGGGCGTACGTCACTGACATCAGAATTGCGAAGCACGATCGCAAAACGTCTAAAGTAGCAGAGGGCTCGCACGTTAATATGTTCACCCAGAACTTTATACCAAAGAGAAGCGAACTCCCTCAAAGACTAAAGGATATGGTTAATGCCGCTAAGAAGTTTGGAGTAAAATTCGATACCACGAACCCTTCCAAAGACATCAGGGAAATGCTCCCGTTGTGGCATCACTTTGGCGAAGACCCAAATAAAAGACAGCTCAACAACAAACCTCAGTGCAAATGCCTACGCAAAAACCACCGGGTATACACAGTGGGCGAAGGTTTAGTGGTAATGGCTCGACTTGATGATCCAGCCCATGACACGGACAGAAACTGCGTGTGCGAAGCATGTTACGATGATAGAGTGAAAAATAAATGTAAGAACCCACACTCATGCGCCACCACGGTCCGGATGCGCCTTGATCAGCTACTGCCGGAATGGGACCCTAGAACTCCAGAGGTTGATCACCCCTCAGATTCTGATGAAGATGAATCTGACTCATACACTTTTAAGCCGCCCAAGGGCATAACGAGCCTTACAGACGGTTTCCGGGTGTTTACAAACGAACCCAGAGAACCAGAACTTGAGGAAGCGGCCCCACCCACCCGAATAGAGCTACAGGAGGGCGAGGACCAGTTAGTAATTAGCCTGAGTGGCAGCACCATAAACAGCGGCCTCGCCGATGCCAGAAGCGGGTGGGCATTAGTCCACGGGATAGGAGATCCCCGGAACGAGGCAGGAGCACTTCCAGCCCCTCTCGAACAAACAACATCCAATGCAGAATTGGTAGCGGCAATAGTCGCCACACAAAAAGCTCCCAAAGATGTCCCGCTACGACTGGAGAGCACCCGTGACACGGTGCTCAAAGCGATGCGGAACAAGAACCTCCTAATCCAAGATGACAGAGGGTGGATAGGATCGAAAGACAGAGACACCAGCAGAGCCTTGAGCGCCGCGCTACGAGCCAGGAGAGGGACGAAGACCACGATATCAGCGGTGAAGGAGAACCAAAGAAGTGACATCGCATCTCGGGACGCGCGGTCCGCTGCGCGCGATCCCGTGACACAGCCAACAAATGTAGATTTGGGTGCGAATAAGAACCACCAAAATGCCGGAGCCAAATTGAGCTGCCTCACACAGGCCCTAGCCTACAGAGGTATTAAAGAGCGAAACAAGAAGATTATCCGCAAGGCCACCGCAGAAAATATTGGCCTTGTGCAGGAAGCTCTTAAGACCCAATATGCAAAAACCCCCACGGCTGAAAAGATTTGGAAATCAATGAGACATAAGGATATAACACGACAAATATGTACCTTCCTGTGGAAATCAGCACATGGAGCTCACCGCCTTGGAAAATTCTGGACGCATATTCCGGAATGCGAGGAAAGAGCAACGTGCCACCACTGCGACGAGACCGAAAGTCTAGAACACGTACTACTACACTGCCGCCGACCAGGCCAGAGTGAAATATGGAAGCTGGCAGAGAAACTGTGGACAAAGAAACACCCTGCCTGGCCTCCCCTCTCCATGGGGAGTATTCTAGGGTGCGGCCTTGCCGTGTTCACAGACGAAAAGAAACGACCACTTGCTGCTACGGCGCGACTGTATCGTATCCTCATTACCGAGTCCGTTTATCTAATATGGAAATTCAGGTGTGAATGCGTAATACAACGCGACGGTGAGCCACCAACCGCAAATGAGGTACATAATAGATGGGTATACACAATAAATGAGCGCCTAGAAATAGACAGGAACCCTACAAACGGTATAAAGTTTGGACAGCAATATTCTCTGCCCCGCCATCTAGTGTTGGACACCTGGCGTGGCACGCTCCTGGACGAAGGGGACCTTCCAAAGGACTGGCTGAAGGCAACTGAGGTTTTAGTGGGTATAGTGTCCGATGGGTCGGTAAGACGCCCTACACCCGCCGAGGGAGTAGGATAACTTGACACTGAGTCCCACACTGCCGCCCGCGCAGCGTGCGTAAAGCATTTCCTCAGGGGTGGAAATACCTAATGTTGGGGGTCGAGCGTCCCCCGTCCTTGCGAGACTTCTGGGGGCTAACCTATTGTTAGTTGCCCGGGGTCCCATCGTACCACCAAAAAAAAAAAAAAAAAAAAAAAACAATGAGCGTCTGAATATGTGTATTACCCTATACATGAAAACACAAGAACACAGCCTCTTTGATATGTCACGAGGTGTCTCCCACGGGTGGCGCCACGTGCCGCGAGCGTTAGCGAGCCTTCGTGCCAAAGGCAGGGTCCTAAAGCTTGTTCATAAACTTGAGAGTAGGACTGAGATGAGGTAACTCCCACAGAGATTGCATGATTCAGGTACTCACCATGTCCATGTCGGCTAGTAAGTTTCCTAAAAGTTCAAGTAGTCCTGAACACCATGATGTGGCTGGAATGGGAAGTCATAGGTCCCTGATGGAAAATAAGCCTTAGAGTCAATATCCTTGACTCCCGATGAGGACACCAGTAACTCTGAGGTAGGAGTGTTTGGAGGTAGAGAAGGTTAGATTTGAATTTTGGAGTGGGCCAGCTTATGAGCTCACCAACAAGCTGATCTGCCCGAGATACAGTTGAACTTTGTGTTCGGTGGCGCAAAGAGGGACAGTAGGGTTAAGAGAGATATGGGAGAGCAGGACAGATGTGAACGCGAAAAATTATGGTGCTGCTAACTCCGTGGCAAAGCACGGGTAACTGCTAGTACGATACAAACAATGATGTAAGTAAAAATAAAACCTAAACTATCTTAGAACCAAAACCAACATGTGGTTGAATTCCACATGTCCGCCATACAGCTCTGCCACCATGAAGACAACGCGAACAAAAATGACAGTCATCCGCAGTGCACAAAGGACATAAAAAGCGGGACGGAATGAAGCTGGGTAGTTTTTACTTTTATCACTTTGTTTCACACAGCGACAAAAATGCAGTTCATCCGTATCATTACCGCTCTCGCTGTCGCCATCGTCTCCATTTAAGGTGCTTTCCTCGAGCGTACCGCGCACTGCGACTGCTGCCCGTGCGAGTATGTGCCTTTCACAATGTGCGGGGTATTGGTTCTAACGCTTCACTGGAGGTGCAACCCTGGCTGCGAGAAGTAAACCACTCACTCCTGGGAGAACATGGTTGGATTTCGTCTTTCTGTGTAGCCTCCTTGTCACGGTCTAATAAAACTCGAGGACGTGGCAGTAACTGTCGACCCGGTGCTTGAACACAGATTCAAGCAGCGTCTGAATGCAAAGTTGTTCTGAACTAAGCCTTAGTCCGACCCTTCTGTACACTTTCAAGGCTTCGTTGGGTCCAAAAAAGAGCTGCTTGTAGCATTGAAAGTAATCGCCTCTGGGAGAATCATGTCAATTCCTTCCAAATCCAATAGCTACGATCACTTCGGGAACTTGGCTCTGGGAGCAAGTCCTTTCTGGCTGTGAAATGGTGTTTTCAAGGTGTTTCAAGCATGTTTGAAACTTATTTGAAAGGCCAAAAAGCTTTTAAGACCCCACCCCTACCCAGTGTTGGATTTTCAGCTGTTAACACTCCCTTGTGCAAAGAAGAACACGGGGTTCAACTGCTGAACATATTCAAATCTGTCACATCCTAGGTCTGTGTTTTCTCTATCGGGAAGCTCGGGTGCTAAGGGCGGTTGCTAGGAGGATCCACGGGAAGCAAAACAAGTGGCAATGCTCGGGAAGCATAACAACTGGAAGCACCAGAGTAGCACAGGATAATTCCACTAACAGATTGGCATGTATCTTTGTTGAAGCACAGCCCCGACGGCGACCAGTATTTTGCATTGGATCCCAGAACCTCTGAATCGACTCACGAATTTCAGCTTGAAATGGTCAGTAAAATAAACCATAATAGAGAGCTTGTGCCCAAGCGGCATGCCGCTTTTTGATTGTGCAAAAAGCGAAATGCTGCTTTTATATATATATTCTCTAAAGGCCGTTACAACTCTCTACCAGCATTATGGGGTCAGAATTTGACTGCCAGGCAGAAATAGGAAAAAGCTGCATGCCGCTTTTGCACAATGCACAGAAGCGGCATGCCGCTTGCCACAAGCTCTCTAATACTTGCCTGCTGAAATGCTCACCACATGCAGTGCAGCCTTGTCGCAGACGGCAATTTCAAGTATTACTTTCCTGCTTCCTCTGTGATGTTGATTGGGGTTATAGTATGCTTTGACCATCATTTAAGCATTACACGGCGGACGATCAGCTGTCACTTGCGGACCGAGTTTCCGCTGTCATAGCACACGTACCTGAACTGTCACTTGCTTAAATCCGGGCAATTTCCCCTTTAGTCGAGTTTTCGGACTTTTCTGCGGCCACGACTCAGCCTCGTGGTTTGGCGGCATTTCCTTTTACAGAGGATACAAGAGATTTTTGACCGCTTTCCGAATTTGCCCCGAATTGCGCAAAAAATAAATGGATAAGGTTAACTACAAAACTGTACGTAGCCACAAGAAAATAAATAAATACAAGAAATGAAGGAGTCTTTAAGAATGATTAAATAGGTATTGAGTGCGTCAAGAAGAAATTAAACCGAGTCATCAGAGTCGTTGCTGTCGCCGAAGATCTGTCGCTGAAGCCCATCCATAGGAACGTCATACGCTGCAGCAAATTCCGCCTGGGCGGCCCAAGTGCCATCCTCATCGCCATCCTGCTTGTGGCCCGAAGCAGCGGCATTGCCGGACATGGGGTCATCCTGCTCCCCGTCGACTCGTAATCCTCCTCCCCGTCCGAGGCGCCCTCTTCATCAATGAAAGAGGCTACGCTGCCGACGTCGGACGATTCAGCCTCTTCATCGCTGTCCTCACTTCCAATACTGTCCCCCTCACCTTCATCATCAGCGTCGTCAAGGTCATCGCCCTCGCCCGATGCCTCGGCATCAGCCTTCCCAAAATCAAGATCGTAGTCACCGAAGACGGCTTCACCATACTTCTCGGTCAATTCCTCCACAGACAAGGTGTTGTCGCCACGGCAAGAAAAGAAGTCTTTAGACCCGGGGGGGAAAACGACAATGAGTTTGGCCTCAAGTTTCGCCCGAGCCTGAGGAGGTCGATTGTTGTACCAGTCCGGGTCGTAGTACTGAATCGGCATTGCTTTAGGTACCTAAAGAGATTCATTTTCAAAAAAATAGGAAGCGAAAAGAGGGAGATCTCACCTCTTGAAAATAGCCAGGGTTACGCTCACCAAAGGGAGCGGCTTGGCGTCGACTCTTGTTGTTGGCGGCGCGTGTCTTGCCATCTCCCATGAGGTCTTGCACGATGAGACGATCCACTGCCCGAACGACTTGATCGGCAGCTTGAGACCTCTCCTCGCGTGCAAGGGCCCGGGGACCTTGCGCAGTGCTTTCGTCGTCAGAGGTGGCCTTGGCGGTGAAGAGAAGCTGGAGCCTCTTGGGAATCTTGGCGTCCTTGAGGTACGTTGCCCGCGCTGCATGGAGCTGGGAAAAATCAGTCAAAGAAAATTGAAACATGCCTAAAAACTCACACGAAGATGAGCCTGAGAGCGTTTGTTTTGCTCGGCGTTGATTTTGTTGCCACCCGGCGTCCGTAGTTCCATCTTCCACTTGTCGAACATGTAACGGTGGACGAAGTGGTCATACAAGTGGAGTAGCAAGGCAGAATCTTTGACATAGCGGGTGTCCAGATGGAGGAAGTCGTAGTATGTGCCCGCAATCAAGAAGCGAAATGTGTCGATGGCGAACAATCGCATGGCTGAGTTGTACATGGAATAGGGGCTTTGGGTGAGGTCGACGGTGATTTGCGAGCTCCAAACCTAGTGTGGAAACACAAGAAACAACCAAAACCAAAACAACAAAACCAATATTGGGCAAGATAGACCGAGCCTATCCCAAACCAACACCATAAACGATGTATGATAGCTGTTTCAATCACTTCCAAGGTAGCCGACGAGTGTCAGTCCCTAGTTTCAGACCCTTTAAAAGGTTGAAAGGGAAAGCTGATTGTTCAATGTGAATGTTGTACAAAACACTGTGTTTCCGATACAGACGAAACAGAGGATCCAAAGGATACAACTGTTTCGAACGATGAAAATACGGTTTTATAGTAGCCAAGTTGTGAAACACAAGAAACAGTGATGTTTCCCGTGTTTCTTGCGTATCCCGAAGATCTGCGACGATAATGTTGTTCCAAAATGTGTTGCAGGTGTGTTGTCAATCCCAAAGTCCAAATCCAGTATCCCAATCCAAGTCCCAGTCAAGTCCAGTCCAGTATCCCAGTCCCAATATCCAATCCAATCCAATCCAAGTCCAAATCCAGGTCCAATCACTTCCCAAGTCTCAATCACACAAGTTTCCGAGTCCAAAACCAGATATCCAATTCAATCACAAACTTCAGGCTTCTATTCCTTCCCCATTGCACGATTTTCGCCCTTCACAAGTATCTGAGACTTGTGAAACTCGAAAAACGGCGAGTTGCTTCCCATAGGCACAAGCTATTAGCTTGCTAACAGGGGAAGCTTCTCTGTTCTATCACAGCAAACACTCTAGCTACTTATACAAATGATGATATGACTATGACAATAAAGAAATGTGTAAAATGTCCGTTTATCCGTCCTGTTTTCCGCGTTTCCGGAGTATTATAAAGACTACAAAGCATCCCATTGGTTGGTGAGGTCAGATTCGTCATTCCGGGTATATTCCGACCGTTTCTTAGTAATTCCTGACACATGGTGGTCTGATCAGCACTTTAATCAGCAACCACCAAGTGTTCCTTGAGCTGTGGAACATCTGTTCCTAAAGTATCCCTTGTATCGGTATAGTCGGACTTTGTAGCCCTAGTCTATAGCTTTCAAATGATACCCCACTTCAAAGAGACCATGAAAAGAGACCTTCAAGGATTAGATTTGACTATCCCCAAAGGTATCTGCTATGGTTCTGAGATCACTGATCCAAAGATCTGGCAGCTGTGATACCCATTAACACATGTCCGACATAGCCGCTCCATGGAAACAAGTGAAACACTGTCCGATGTCACATGCAGTTATGCTTGGCATGCTTCCTCCAATGATCCACACTTCGGAAACGCTCGATACGTCTGAAACCACTTGAACCGATCTTGGAAACGGCAGAAACAAGTGATACAATTGTATGTTTATTTGGGCTACACCTTCTCCTACATGTTTCGGAGCAAGCACTTGCCAGAGACACTTCTGATTCCTCAGAAACACCATCTCGTTACTCAGGTGATACTGGCCTCTTATGGGAAACCAGTCGAAACTGTAGATACATGATATACAAGATATTGCACCTAAGAAAACCACAAAAACGAGTGATTTCATGGGTGTATCAATATCCTGCTTATCAACGGCCCAGGTGAAGATGCCGAGTTTGGCGAGGTAAGCCTTGACGTGGAGAATGGCGCCCTCTTCCAGTTGAAAGAATGCACTTACTATCCGGTTTTTGGTGCGGGTAAAGTCTTCGACAGAGACGCCAAGCTTTACAAAAACATTAATTATGGTTCAAGCAAGTCAAGATACCGGACTAACCTTGACCTCGCTGGGCTTGATCACTAGTTGACCAATTTGCCCCAATCTCTTCAGCTCAGTAACGGTAAGGCCTTCGAACCGGAGTTCGAATTTCTGGACAACGGCTAGTGCTGCCGAGGGAGGGGCGTGGGAGGACTCCAGGCAACCGCTGAGAAAGCGGATATGCATTTGGAAGGTGGTCTAGTCACAGAGATGAGCTAATGTCAGAAGGATTGAAGGATGTACTATACCTTGAAGGATTGGGCCTCGGCGTCGATATCGCCTTTGAGCATCTGATGCTCAGCGAGCTTTCTTTGAGTGCCTTGCTTGGTTTCGTTCTTGCTTCCGCCCTTGGCTTTGTTTCCGCTCTTGTCTTTGGATGAAGAGGAACTGGGAGAAGCGGAACTTGACGAGCTACGCGCTGCGTTCACGGACGAGCCCGACGGGTTGGGGGACGGACGAGGCGGGTTGGCAGACGCACAAGATGTGTTAGGGGGCAAACACTGCAGCTTGGGCGATGGATCAGGTCCCGAGTCTTTGGGGGTTTTAGAACGACGAGGAGTATTTGATGAAGACTTCTGGGCCGACTTTGGTGTAGCTGGGGGTTTCTTTGCCGCAGTGGGCTTGGCAGTGGACTGAGCATTCGCGGGACGAGCCATGGATGGCGTAGGCCTGACGCGAGGGTCGCGAGTACGTTCGTGCACTGGGTGGCTTCAAGACGCTCAAGCCGAGCGACCGTAGCGACAATTTGCGCAGCAAGCACCTGGTTCTCAGCGTGTGCAGCGTCTCTTTGAGCCTGCACAGCGAGAAAGTCGTCTTCGACGGCAGCTTGGAACGCCTGCATCTCCGTCTTCACCTCGTTGTTATACCCAATGCGCATTTGGTTGATCCTCTCGACGAGCTCATGATTAGCAGCCATCAAGGCCGCAACATCCACGGGTGGGTGTTGGGCAGCGATTGAGTTGTCGGGATAGTCACTGGAGCTCTGAACATAGGCATTCTCGGGATAGCCACTCGGAGTGACTGAGTCGGAAGGATAGCCACTCGAAGTGACAAAGTTAGGAGGATAGCCACTCGAAGTGACAGATTGGTCGTAGGATTCTAAGGGGGCGTCGACGGCAGGGTGGGGATTGTTTGGGTCCATATTGAAGAGAATTTAGAGGGGTGGGTTTGGGTTTGATGTGGTTGTGGTGGTAAGTGCGAGGAAAGTTAACTGCCGTTTCAAAGATGAGTGCTCCTTTTAAAGCTGGCCTGGACAAAGAAATACCTTTTGGGATTCTTTGTGGTCGTACACAAAGCCTCACTAATTTCTTGACAGCCCGAGATCACACTGCTTTGACCCCTAACCAATGCACGCGTCCGAACCATGGAGCCTTCGTGTTTGTGTGTGTGCTCGACATATGCACTGCATCTTTGTCATCCGAGACTGTGAAGTTGCTGCATCTTGAACCAACGGGATGCGGAGTGCAAGGAGATACCAACGTGAAGTTGGCAGGTGTACTAAGGCGAAGTTGGCACGGGCAGCGAGCGCGAAGCTCGTTGGGTGAGGGAGCGGACTCGGACAGATTGGATGATGGTCACAAAGTCACCGAGTCACGTGAGCCCGGACTTCAAATTATTTCTCCTTCCCTCCATTGGCTAGAGAATGCCACGAATATATATTCGCGAATATGAATATTCACTAAAACCTCGAAACTGATATTCGCATTCGTACGAATATTGATGGCAAATATTCGTCGCTTAGTCAGCAATATTCGCGAATATTCATGAATATGAATACTCAGCAAATACATTGAGAATTCAGGGGTTTAGCAGCCACCAATGAGTGGCTGAGAACACTTTTATGCTATCCTGTGAGTTTAAACATTGTCAAAGACTGATACAAGCCCTTGTCTTGCATGTTCAACCATTTGATAGACCAATGCACTTGCTGTGTTCAACCTGTCATGCAGTTGTCAAAGTAAAGAAGTCTCTAAAGTGGTTGGTTTGCATATGAATTACAGATCTAGTTGGTGTAAATGAAGTATGTTCTGGTTCCAGAGAGGAGATGTGTTAAACAGACCCAAATTTACCATGCTCAATTGAAACTTTGGCTGTGTATTACAGCTGCGAATATTCGCGAATATCAACTTTCCGGAAAACTGATATTCGCATTCGCGCGAATAGCACAGCCACAGCCATTTGCGAATATAAATATTTGCTATTCGCAAATGGCTTGGCACGAATATTTGCGATATTTGCTATTCATGTCCCTCTCTACCATTGGCTTCGCGCCAGTGAGTTATTGCCCCTCCCTAATTCCGTACAGTCCACAAAATGAAGCTCAGCGACATTCAAATGGATTTGGCAGAGGACCCCCTCACCATGAGACTAACGGAGCGCGGTATGTTGCATGCCGAACTGAGAGAGAGCGTTCTCTGACCCAAGATAGATGCCTGGAAAGTCAGGGAAGCCCCCTCCGTCTACGAAGGTGTCGATCTTCTCAAAAATCGACGACTTGTACCAGACCTTCCTGGCCCGCTGGACGGAAGGGTCGCCGCATACTTCGAGATGGGACAAGCATCATATTTTGTCACCACAAACGCTCACTATGTCCCCCTCCTGCCCGAGACCGACCCTAGAAAAATTATGACACGATGAGACATGCGCTTTGGGCCTGACGATCCTGTCCTGTGGCCCCGCCTCTACAGCGACAAATTCTGCCATTTGGTGGCCATCCCAAAGGCCCCAATTTCTCCTCAGGACCAGGAGGAACTTGGCATGATGTGGTGGAACCCGACACCCGCCAATTTTGTCTGCCCTGCGTCGGGACTGACCCTCACCCGTGGGCTTGGCAGACTCGCTGGAGCAAGGTTCTCAAAATTCGCGGTCCTTACCGGCGCGCTCATCAACGAGTATGAGCAGTACACAAAATCCCTCCCTACTGGCACCAAACCTCCCCTGCTCCTCCCTCAACTGGTTCAGAGACTCCGACTGAGTGTGGAGCGTCTCAGAATCCCTTCAACGCACATCCGAATGGTGGTTGGTGTCACCACGGTGCAGCATGAATATCTTGAGCTCACGGGGCTGCTGCGATACATGTCGAAGTACAAGCCACGCCTGGAAGGCATCGAGGACCCCGACGCAAATACCACCCGTCCCGACGACTGCATTGGCTGCTTCACCGACGATCCCCGCATTGCCCAGATTTTCTTCAAGGCATGCCTACCGTGCTGGTTAATCCGGCCCCTCAAAGTGTTCGCCAATGAATACATCTTGAAGGTGGTCGTGCCCTTTGCAGCGACCAATTTCCTGGAGATGAAGCCAGCTGCTGGGTTTTCCTCAGTGCCAGCAACAGATCGACTTGACGACCGCATAGCCCTGGTGCACCGCTCCACCGAGAATACGCCGTGGTATCGGAATCCGTTCGAAGATAGCAGCCCAGATGTCGCTAGTAATTCTGCTGCTCAAAGTTCTCGGCCGGGAACGACAGGAGAACAGTTGGCCAAAGCAGGCCCTAGTCGGAATGTGTCGTCTGCACTGTCAAAGTCTGCATCGTCAAGCGGGAAGGGATCTCCATGTGAGTCTTTTCATTGTCAAGCTGACTTGAGGAAAGAATTAATCCTTTTACAGATGCTGCAGCACGAGCGCAAGCCAAGGCGCAGAAGGAGGCAAAGGGGCCGAGCCCCAACGCCAAGCCGCCCCGGGACAAGTTTTTGCCCTTCGATTGCCCAGAAATGCTGACCACAATCACCCCTTGGGCCAATGCACTTGCAGCAATTGACAGAAGCCGCCCCCGGTCCTGCGGTATCGACCTACCGCAACTGTATGTGATGCCAGAGCCTACCCTGCCTGCTTCTCCAGAAGAAGAACTCCGCCGGCGCATGCTGTACCATTACTACAGGCTACTGCATGACGCACTCGTGTTTTGCCTTGCGGATCACAGTCAGTGCCACGCGCTGCTTACCACGCAACAGTGGCAAGACGTCTTGCAGGGCAAAGTCACCAAACAGGGCAAGGACGGTACTCGCGTGCAAGCACGCAGCGCAAGTCTGGAGGACCTTTTGCAGCCTGCTTTCACCGACTGCGGTATCGACGCTTTGACGGAATTTCCAGTACCGCCAGAAGCCGTCCCGCCACTGCACGTGCACAGAACAAAGGAGCTCTTGTGGGAGCTGGCGGAAATCAACTTCCGCTACGAGTTCCTTGCTTTGGATGCACGCGCTTCTGGGCTGGATCGACCCAACGAGTGTCGCAGGTGTTTTGCAGGTGAGGGACTGATTGGGATGGATTTCCGCGAAAGCCAAAGAGGTCTGGCAGCCCACGAAGCAATGGAACGCCTGCCGTACCTCCTCTGCATGGCGGGTCTCATGCGCGACTGGTCGGTGCCTTGTGAACGGCCCAAGCAAATCGACACTGCAAGGGAGCGTACGGAGTGGGTTGCTAGTTCTGTCCGCCACTTGGAGCAGAAGGTTGCCCAATACTACACCCAAAGCTTTTACGAGCTTTTTGGGAGAGCGGCAGTCGTCCCCATGTGCCTGCAGCACGAGATCGCATCCTGAGTCTGTGCCTCTGCCAAACAATATTGCTACAACGTATTCACGGACGAAAAAATGTATTATATCGCTGATAATGTATGCTCATGATCAACACCTGTATGTACATAGAATGAATAATGAATAACGACTCTTGCTTGTTTTTATTGTGCTTTTTTATTGAGTCGAGGACTTGACAAAAATCAGCCCGAATGTGGTAGTGAGATATGTTTGGTCCTGCTATGATCTGATGCCCTCATCATCTGCATACCTTCGTCCACCAACTTCACGTTGGTGCCACATTGCTCGACTTCGCGCCGGGTGTATCTGCAACTTCGTGTTGCATTAATCTCGGTTCCTATGTACAAATCTACCTGATTTCCATCATCCGCACACCTTCCTCCACTGACTTCGCGTTGGTGCTACATTGCTCGACTTTGTGTCGGGTGTATCTGCAATTTCGTGTTGCATCAATCCCGGTTCCGATGCAGAGAGTCGATGAAGATGGTGATTGGCTGCTGGACGCCATACGTCCCGCTTGGCCGCGAATAATATGCAATATGGGAGATGATGTGACGAGGCTCGACGATGAGCTGCGGTTGCGGCTGCAGTGGTTTCGTGTACCCTACGGAGCATGCAAACCGTGGGTGCGTGGGGTATGGCGTTTTGGCTGCATCCGCGAAGCTCAGCGCTGTATGGGGCCAGACGACAACGAAAGTCCGGTTCTGTCCCTGCAGGACCTGCGTCCATATGAACTCGATAAATCCCATGCCCTTCCGTCCCGTCAAGGGATGACGAAAAGAAATGGAGCTACCTCCGTGGTGCTGTTTGAAGGTGCTGAAGAGACGTGTTTTATGCATGAAATTGGTAAGTGGTACCGCTCGAGATGGAAACACGTTAACACCAGCGTCCAGGAGGCTGTATGTCAGCTCTGCCACACGGATGTATGGAGGAGAATGTGTTTGATTCCAGTAGCGCAAAATCAGCTCATACATCGACGCATCGAGTACGACTCCAGAGCCATTATAGGCCATTTCTTGGGCAGGTGAGAGCTGTTTAGGGTTTACTGAATCCGCGCTAACCGGGGCTCGAGGGGATAGGACTCGCATGGCCTTGAAAACGGGGGACTTCGAATCCGTTGTCTGTACGCTATCGCTGATTGACGCAAGCAACCTTCCCCGTCGACACATTTGGCGAAGCATCATCAAGTCCATTTCCCCTATTTCATGTAAGTTAATCGAATGCGTTATGTTGAACTGCAACTTACACATGTGGTTGTTCGTCTTGATCTTCTGCAGGCTTCCGTTGTGGCTTTCGTACATAAATTCATTGAGCTTCATCAATGGACCCCACCACTTCATCTGTTCTCCGTTGTGCATGGCATAGTGGTGGTTAGGACGAGTTGTGAGCCCAGGGAAAAGCGACTTGGAGGACCGTAGGTAGTTGAGATACATCTTGACGTATTTGTCGGCCTCCGCTGGGATCGTTGCGTACGAACAGACTATGTTTGTCGCGCCAATGAGATCGTGAAAGTTGTCCAGTAGCTTGTGATCCCGTCTCGACGATGAAGCATGGAACCAGAGCTCAGGGATAATTAAGGGGGAAAAAATGGTGAAAAAAAACGAGCCAATTATCGGCTTTCAGCTTCCCATGCGCCTTTTCTCCTAGATTGACAGGTGGCCGATCAATCCAGGCAGGAATCACAACAGATGCAAGCCCTTGGTGGATGAGAGCCATGGCATCGCTGTCGAACACCTTCATCGAAGGCTTCTCGTGCTCATAGATCGCATCCTCGTCCACCTCATTGTCATCGTCATCCGACTCGTTGTCATCTTCCGCTGTTGCATCATCATCAGACTCGCGGATGAAGAAGAATGATGATACACGGCGGATTAGGGAGGCTGGTGCGTCCCTCTGGATGGACTGTCTTCATGGAGGTCCTCGAGCTCAGCTTCAATGGTGTTGTCGTCGACGTCCATCATCTCCACATCGTCGGAGGAGGAGGATGATGCGTCGAAAGCTCCAGTGCTACCACCCGCTGAAGCACCGGAACCAATGCCCCATTTAAGACGGCAGTGATGCTGAAGCACACCTTCGATCCAGTTGTGCAGGAGGCCGATCACCGCGTGCTTAACTGGGTCGCGGTACGTCAGAATGTGGGTGGACGACCAGCGAGATCCGTGCTCCGCAAAAATTGCTTTGCGAACGCGTTGCGTTTGGGCAACGAGCCAGGCTTTGGCTGAACGGAGGACCTCCCACCCCTGTCTCGACTCAAAGTTTTTAAGATCCAAGCGATTGATGTCGCTACGCTGGAGCTTGCAAAAGGAGCAAAAGTTATGGGTGTTATGGCCAGCACAGCCTAGTGCTTTTTTGAGCGCCATGAGATCGCCAATAGCAGCAATGATCGCAGCCCGGTAGAAGTCGCCATCGGGGTGATTGTGTGTTGGCACCATCTTGCCCTCCCACATTTCCTGAAACTGGTTCATAATTGGGTCCGCGGTTATCGTCGTGACCGTCGGCTCTTTGGGAGGGGGAGTTATTCCAGCAAAGTATGTGTTCTCCTGGAGATGCCACATCTCGTAGGGAAGATTCAGACAAACTAGGATGATGGCGCCCCGCAGGACACCGTCTTTCCGGCGATTTTGTTCAGGAACGGATTAAACCAGTCGATCTAGTAGCTGAAGACGAGATTATTGGGCTCGGAGGGGAAGGATCCTAGGCTCTGCCATGCTGGGCCATCCCAGATGGACGTCATCCTGTCTGGGTTCGGCTGATGGAGATGGGACTTCCGAAGAAGCTCCTCCATCCCAGGCCGAAATAGAAAATGTGCCAACCAATTGTAAAAATCCTGCGTCAAATACAAACATCGGGGCACGATTTTGGGGCCTGCGCGAGTCTGTCGTTCCACCCAGAGTGGAGTGTTGCATGCGTGCGAGCCACCTGTTTCTCATGCGAGGCACATCTGTGGGAGCTCCTCGAATGAATACGCGCAATAACAGCTTGGGCAGCAGATAGATCGGTTGATTACGGGCTCAATGGAAAGGTGTTTTATAGCGGTGCGTACATCCGCAGGAATTTCATGTTTGGCGTCTGACGCGGCCACCATAGCTATAATAAGACCAAGGACCTTGAGAACTCGGTTGCTCGCATCTCGGCTGAGACCGCATATCAAATGCAGCCAGGCCACCAGTGTGCAAACAATAAAATTGAGACGACGACGGGCTGCGTGACCTGACAGAAAAATCAACGACTTGAACTCGGAACACAAAATCACTAGACTTACCCATACCATCTTCCAATATATCATCTTCATCGCGAACGACTCTAACAGCCGTAGGGAGCTTATGCTCCGCCACTGGCGGTTTCGCCACCACTCCATTGTGTGCCTGAATACGAATTAGTATACCGCTTTTGACTGCTATGCAGACTTTTACAGGAGGCAACACTCCAGCTGCCACAAGCTCCCTATCCTCCTTCTGGTGTTTGGATACTGTGCCTTTGGAGTACCACTTGCCCTTCTTCTTCGTTCCATCCTTCACCTGCCATGTTTGCGCCCCACAATCATGAGAGCGGCAATGACACAGGAGATAATTCTTCTTGCCCTCTGGATGTTCCTCCATGTAAACGAAGTGTGCCACTGCACTAGTACTGAACGTCAAAGACGAAGAGAGGATCGCCCCCAAGTTTGGACAAAGAGATCGCCTCCAACGATCAATCATAGATATGATCGATATGATTGGTTACGTTTGTCGTGCTCGTCGCTTGCTCCATGTCGTAGTTTCGAGGTACGAATACCCTCCGTAGGACCTTGTTTTATTCATTCGTTTCCACTAAGGGCTGAATTTCTAACAGATTTATTGCGCGTCGACAATGCGCGATGTAAAAGGCCCCGCGATCGAACGACCCGCACCGTACCGCAATGCCTGTTATGCCGACGACGACGACACCGCCCTCTCGGTGGTCCCGTACGCGTACCTTGCGCATGTTGCTTGGGCGGTGCTCGCCGTTGCTGTTACGTGATTGCGTATATCACGTAACACTGCGCGCCTCGACGACGCCACCCTCTCCGACATGCTCGACATGAGCCGCGTCGACCTTCGGACAGTGCTCGTCGCGGCGAGTCATCTGTCTTCGCCGCGGCGAAGCACTCCCGCCGCTGTTACGTGATTGCGTAACACTGCGTACATCGACGACCCTGCCGTCGTCTTCGACGTGCTCGACGCCGGCCCCATGGCGCCGTTGCGCACGGCCGTCACCCGCTTTCATGCTCCTCCATTCCCCATCGCCCTCGTCCCGCCGCTGAACCCACAAGACCGCAAGCGGCACTTGAGATCCATGTACGCCGCAGATGGGATGTGGAACCCGATTAACGCGGTCTGCAGCGCACGAACGAGCCACGCTGACCGTCAAGATGTTCTTTGCACATATCGCGACGCCGGGCTATATGCCAATGACGGCGACGGGGCGATCTACATCGGGCTGCGTGTCAGGGAAGACGACCTCGAAGACTGGTTCGCAGGCGATCTCACGACTACGGAGTTGCTCGACGGCGCCGAGGTGAAGACTGGTCATGCTGGGGATTGGACTGGACGTCGCAGAGGCTACAAACGATGCGAAGGGGGTCAAGACATCACCATTTGGCTTTGCACGTACCAGGTGCATGAACGCATCATGGCTGGTAGGTATTTCGTTGTGCGATCGACCGATATTGACCAGGGTACAGAGGCCGCTATTCACAATGCTTACATTGCAATGGGTGCGCCGCGCATCGTGCGCCCCTGTCTCGGGGCGCGCTGCAGCGTGAATCACCGCGAGTTCTTCTCGCTGGCCAGGATCGGCGGGTTGCGCTCAAGGGACCACACCATCCGCGCGGTCCTCGCACACCTCGGACAAACTCGCGTTCGTTGGTAGGGATTCTTTCTTCGCCCGAGAAACACGGTTTCGCTAACAATACCTCAGCGACTTCCTACCGGCGCCTTCAGGTTTCGAAAAATTACACCGCGAGCTTCGCTGTGCATTGACGCGTGGGAGACCATGATCCGGTATCGTTCGCTGCTCGCATTTGCTATTATTCGCTTTCCATCAAGTATCTCTCGTCATTACGCTATCAACGCTTTCTTGCTACTAACTAACACACTGCACATATATTGTACTTTACGCGGGCTGTTGGCTCACTGTTACCTAGGTGTACCATTTTATTATAATCTACGGCTGTTCGCCAAGTCTCCATGTGCACCTTGAGTCCTCAGGTTTGGCAGCGGCTGGGCCCTCACGTCGGCCTTTGATTGTGATATTTATTTTAATTATCAATATTCTAACTAACTACTTATGCATATCTTTCTTGAACGATCCGCGCAAATCGAGAAAGCGGCCAAAAATCTCTTGTATCCCCTCTAAAAGGAAATGCCGCCAAACCACGAGGCTGAGTCGTGGCCGCGGAAAAGTCCGAAAACTCGACTAAAGGGGAAATTGCCCGGATTTAAGCAAGTGACAGTTCAGGTACGTGTGCTATGACAGCGGAAACTCGGTCCGCAAGTGACAGCTGATTGTCTGCCGTGTTATTCCCAGCATCGGAAAAGAGACAAATATGTCTGATATAATTTTCGATCTTCGTTGTCCTGCCACTCAATACAACAAAGGCTCCAAATCAAAATTTCCCCATTTATGCAGGAATTGGGTAAATAAATTGCGGGAGTTACAAGGGGTAACCAATTGCGGGAGTTACAAAGGGTAAGTAAATTGCGGGAATTGCAAGGCGCGTCATAACGACCAAGTAACTTGTCAAAATGTCTGAACTGACCTCAACGAAGTACACTTGTTCCAGCTATTGCCAAAACCGTGGACCACGTGCGGAAGAGTTCGTTTGATAACTTCTGTCATTTTAGGTAGCTGAGCCTCACCCACGCGCCAGCACTCCGTGGAGCCAGGCTGCTACAAATAGAAACTGACGTCAAACGACGACTGTGAGCTTTTGCTCCGAATACTCCAGGCCTTGACGATAGCTGTCATAACGGCGTCCCAACACCTATTTTTAAAGTCGGCTCCGACGGATGATAATGACAGTGCGGGGCATACATAGATAATTGTCGGCTTGGCAGCGTAGAGGAAAAGCCTCCATCCGCCATTCGTCCACACCTGTAATCCCCCCTGTACATCCCCTCTATACCCTGACGGATGTCGGGGTGGTGACGTTCCCCCTCGTGCCGACGGTATGATGGACCATAACGTTGACTCCACTGATGCAGAGCTTGCAATTTAAACTGGTGTCACCGGATGCTATTCTAGCCTTGCAATCTCTGCGTGAAACACGGACGTCATTACCATCCCAATCGTTTCCGCTTTTGTCTCCGACGTAGGGTATATATATACTCGGGTACGTTGCAATTCATCGCTAGAATCAACTTTCAGCTCTCGACGTCTTTCAAGCAGTGATGCATTGTTCCAAGCTTTTCCTCGCCAGCGTGGCTGCTCTCGTCGCTCTCTTCGTCCACAGCCCCACTGCGGTCAGTGCTGCTGCTGTTGAAGTTCGTGCTCCCGCACTCTGTGAGTCTGCTCAGCAGCAACGGCATATATCATCTCTAATCCACGTTCATTAAGGTCATGTCGGTAAACCAAACCAGGTGATTTTCCTTTTTTCGACACTGATTAAAATCTCTAACACCTATTTTGTAGTGTACGTATGCTTAGTCTTACGAGATCAAACGGTCTTGACTGTCATTGACCGCACAGGCCCAACAGGAAAATGCTGCGCGGGTGACATAGTTGGATCGTGAGCACCATCTTATGTCCGTCAAACAGCCTCTCTAGCTATGTTGCAGCTGCGTTCCCTGCTCCTAGGCAGTATGTGTATTAGCAAGATTAGAAACAAAGTGTACACGATGTCACTGACAGTCAGTGCCTGTACTTTCATACATCAAACATGACATCGCGATCATTTTGCGTATATATCCAGTTAACTACATGTATAAGTTACCTTGCCCCATCCTTCGAATGATAAGCCACCTTACAACCAAGCAAGCTTTTATCTGCAGCACCGCCCCAAACCGGTCCACCCCAAAACTTTCAAGCCCAGAGCTCGCATACTGTACTATTTCGACCGTTTATTCACGTGACGAGTCGTGAAATAAATGAGTTTGACCCCAGTGAGGGTGATATTACAGTCTGAATATTTTACTTTCCGAAGGCGTCAGAGAGCAAGGAAACGAAATTTGAGCTACACTAATTTTGACAAAGAAAACAGTGCAAAAATGTGGTGAAAACCGGCTAGTTCTCCTCCTAAGTGGGCCTTGGTAACGATGTGCGACAAAATTTTTGAAGAATTCCGGCAATTCTTCAATGGGAATGGAGAGGAACGTCGAGGGAAGAAGTTCGTGTTTCTGCACCTGCGGACATGAAGAATTTAGCAGCAGTTTTTCTGAGCCTCAGAGGTGCTGTCGCCCATGCCCTGACTTACGCAATCCAATGGCACCTTTGGAAGATTTGGTGTTTGGATTCGCCCATTGGTAGAGGGGTGAAAAAAGATTTGTCTTTCCTTCGACATACTGATATAAGAAAATATCACAACAAATATGTTCGGTGTCGCCCGGTTACAAAGCTGTTCAGTCCCTCTTCACGTATGGCATGAAGTGGAAAATGTGATGGGTAAGCGAGGGCTAAGTACCCCAAAGTCCCAAAAGTATTAAAACGAACCAAACCCGTCCTACCTTCCCCATTGTTCTTGGATATAACAGTCGTCTAAATCGTTGTCAGAGGGTTAACTAGGAAGCCTTGTTGCTTTCAAGTTCTTCTATAGTTTGGGTCATTTGAAAAATGAGGTTGTGCTAGCGGTGAAGAACAAAAGTAGATCTGGACAAATAAGAGCCAATTTGGTCTGTTTCATGTCCCAACTTAAAACTGGCCACAGAAATTAAGAACAAATACAGGATTATTGTGGACACCATCTTGAGGTATAAAAAAACTTTGTGCCTCCTCAGACTTTCCAAGGAGGACATAGTTGGGATATAAATTCCATTTGATTCTGAGATTTGTGATAAGGGTTGGCGATCACAGCAGCCAAGGGTTGGCGATCATAGCCTCAGCCAAGGTTTTCTGCACATGGCAGGCATGGCATATGTTAATAAGGCGGGTAAGGCCGACGAGCGGCAGAGCCCGCTACCATGTGCCCGAAGTTTTGAACTGCAGAGCGAACATAGATGACTTGCCGGAGTGTGGCGCCAGTGTGGTAGACCAAAGTCATGGAGAGGAAGTAAGGAGAGGGGGATTCTCAGCAGACTGAAATTGGACAAACACAATGAACCAACAGCGTGCAATGATGGTATTCCATGGAAAGATTCTGGGTCCTGGGCTTACTGCAGAGATGTATTGTTACCAAGGCGGCCAACATTTTTGCCTCTTAGATATGCATAACATGTCAACATACCAAACAGAAAAAATTATGACCTGTCGTAAATGATTCGGATGCAACCACCTATAACGCAGGATTGCTTCGTTCAATTTTGCGTTAGAGTATTCAGTCCGAGTTGGGGGCCAGTGCCAGAGACAGACAGTGTGATTCAAGAAGGAAAGATCTCTGCACACGAAGCTACAACACACGAGGTACGACTGCATAATGTTGTAGCGTCTGTTTAGAAGAGACTAACATGAAGCATACTTAACTGGACTCGTCACATGCAAGTGCATCTGGACCTGCTCGCAATGCGCAAACATCCGCAATGCGGAACAGTGCGGGATGGAAGGAGAAGGGGAAAGCGGAAAATTAAGTTGTATGATGACATGGAGAGCAGCCTGATAGAATGAGGATGGGCATCATCTTACAGTTGAGCACGCGCGCATGGCATTGACTTGAGCTCAAGCCTCAAGCCATTAGTCGAAATAACGTACAGTGAGGTTTTGGCAACTCAGAATTTGAATGGAGTGCAGTACGATAAAAACCAAGTGAAATATCACGCAAGTATGTTTCAAAGATATCAATAAGCGTTATAGCAGCAGAGGTAGATGATCATGACTTGCTTGACAGTGTTCCTAGCGTAAAAGTCCCCGAAGTAAAGAAAGAGTTTGGCAATGAAGCAGCCAATGATATGTCTATGGTGGCCCAACCATACACACATCTTGAGTAGCAGAGACGGAGCCCCGAAGCAATGGCTGAGAATCCCCAGTTAATATCGCCTTTGCTCATGGATGCTCAAGAATGTGTATATCTGCCCACCCAAAAAACGGCAGAAATGGACGGATGTGAGCGGGAATTTGGGGATTCTTCTCCATCTGTTTAAATTTGCTAAAAACTGTCCCTTTGATGCGCAAAACTGCTGCTCACTGCTCATGTATTCCCTACTAGCAAATAGCGCATTTCTTAGGACTGAAATTATATCATTGAAAGTGGCTACCAGAAAGGCAAGGGCTCAAACATCGGACTCGGACTGCTGTCGCTCGACTCGGAGGGCTGCAGATTCTCGCGAGGCAGTGAAGCTGGGCCTGGGGTCAGATGCTTGAATTTGCTTCGGTCATCGAGAATAAGCTGGTCGACATAACTGGATGTGATCAAAATCAGCTTGGAGATGCAAGTGCACACAAATTCATGGCGCTTGTGTACAAAGTCGGTATTTCGACCATTTCCATCTCGGCAAATTACGCAGTACCCAATCTTGCCACTTGGGTCAGCACTGAAGTCCCAAACCGCGGCTGGAGGGCATTAATTGGTATCCTAAAATGGAAATTGTATCACGTACATGCTTGGCTGATGCCGGCAATGTTTACCATCAGAAAGTTGACGCTGTGGGGGATTCAAGTTGTGCGGGGACGAGCTGGCAGGAGTGAGTGCAGGTCAAGCTGCACGAGAAATGTGCTTGAGACAACTTTAATTTAGTGCTCCAGAAATTTGAAATAATTTGTATCTAGGTTCAAAAATGAGCGCCGCTCATAACCCGGATCAAACACCGCTTGATTTCCCAGAATTACCTCTCGCTCATCCGAAGCTCTGGCTGTGTAGATATATATTTTGGGCTCAATTCCAAATCCTTTGGCTAGGTCCATGTCCTTGCCTAAATCCCACCACTACTGGTTAGCTTCGGTTGTGTCGCCTAGACGCCAAATTGTTACAGATTTTCACAGATTCGGGCAAGAAGACATCCTGGACGGAGCTGTCCTCGAATTTGGAATTCTACAGGCCCGACGTCAAGGAGAGTCAGCATAAATATGTACTTTTTCAATTTGTTGTTTGTTGGCGGGTGCCACCGACATCGGCTAGTTCATGGTACGTAGTTAGCTGTAACTAATGGTACAGGCACGAATGTACACTACGGTTCCTGGACTCCCCCATATCCCCGTAGCCGAGCTCACGGCTGCAGTCTCTCAACCCGCAACGTTGAGCCGCCAGCGGCAGTTGCTGACTGTTGTGCATAAATCCGATCATTTTGCAACGGAATAGATCGTAGGCATTTTTTGAATTCATCCCCCCATGTACGATTCACTGCTGGCCGTGATTATGGCCACGGGAGTTCTGGAGAGTTTCCTCTACGGAACTTTCTTGGTTTGCTTCTCGGCCAACCTTTGCCTCCGGATCTCAAGGAGTAGGAAACCCAGAAATTTCCTTCCAAACACTAGGCCGTGGTGCGATTCAGTCATTATCATCACAATGGCGATATTTGTAACATGTAGCGTGGTATGGAGACATGACTAGAGCGAGATGCACACCTTAACTTGTAATAGCATTGGAAATTCACCATCATTTGGTTCTTTCATGGGTTCCTTGGCACACCTGACATCAGCTCTGCCCATCTATACTTTGCGGACAACTCGAAGATCTCGTAGTCCTGTGGTCACCACGCTATCATTAGATGAAATTGAAGGAGCTCAACTTAAGTTGATCCCGGTCTGAACAACAGCGGAACTCAAGACCTGCGGAACTTAAGTTCTGCCCTGCATGCGGTCGACCTGTAAATGTGAGGACCACACCCTCTGAAACTTAAGTCTTGTACCACTTAAGGCCCCAAGCACTTAAGTCCTGTCCAAACACCAAAAGCAAATCCGCCCAGGGGATTCGAACACCAGACCTCCTAACTTTTCACCAAGTTAGAAGGTGAAGGTGTTAGCCACTACACCAGGAAGAAGATAGCACCTTGAATACACGGATACAATATTAGCCTTATAATGGCCTAAACCTTCTCCACTTTCGCCTCTTCAGGTCCTGTGGCCAAACCACTATCCATAGATGATTCAGAGATTGATCTGTTTTAATTGGTCCGAGGCAAGCTGAAACTCAGCTCAAGCCGCCTCCACCTCGTGGCAACACTAGCTATCATAGTAGTCGATAAGGTTATTATGTAAGCGCTCCATTTGGGGATATCACCTGAGCAGCCATTAACGCGTTCTGACCCATTTTGATGCAGCAAGAGCACAAAACTACGTGTCTATGTTTCTGGAATGTTTCTTATTCCATTGTCCAATATCTTTTTGCTAGATCTGAGGAGAGCACTGGTTAAAGCATTGAAATTGTAACTTTCTCACCTCAGCCGAAAAGAGCACCTCACTGGTTGAACATTTCAAGTTTTTCAGCGAAATATTTGGTGGCCGTTGTTGGACAAAATATAACTTTGAGTTTGTTTTAGGATTTCATGACAGATCATTGTGAATCCTGAAGGTTTGATGACAATGGCTTTGAGCAAGCAAGATGCCAGTGAATCGGGTGATGGTCCATGGATGTCTTCTCGGCAACAGACCGGCTTCCCGCAAATGCCTGGAGGTGTATTTGCTATCACTGGATTTGGAATTTCTAGGTTAATACCTTTTTCCTTCTGTGCAACCCTTCTGCAAAGAAAATTGGCAGAAACATGGTAGATTTCCACTTCTAGCTGTGTTTAAATGCAGTTTCTTCTTGAAGGTAAATATATTCCCCAAGGAGCAGTTCTAGTAATTGAAAAATGCATTCAACTTACATGAAGTATGAAAAGTTGAAAGAACCTACCTGACTGAAGCATTTGAATCTCTGCTCGTGCCGCTCCGAGACTTCCTACACTGTCTCAAGAATGATAATGAACTGTCATATGCAAATTCACGATGAACTGTCGTGAAAGGCTGTGAATTGTTGTGAAAGCTTGTGAAAGCTTGTGAGGATCATGATGACTCATTGGAGAGCTTATGAAACGGAATGAAAGTCTGTGATCGCCTGTGATTTTCTCTGAAAGCAAAGGGATTTATTATTGTCCAATGGCGGCCTTCATAGAAATAACTAGTGAAAAATGTTTTGAATTTTACAGCAGTTTGTCAACCAAAAAGTAGGTGAGAAACTTGAAACATTTTGATGACCTTTTTGAACCTTGTCAAAATTTTGTGAAAAATTGCTGAAAATGTTTTGAAGTTAAAAAAATTCATGAAAAAGTTTCAAGTTTTTCACTTGATTTTTCACTGAAAAATTGCTGTAAAATTCAAAACATTTTTCACCAGTTTTTTCACTGAAAAACTTGAAATGTTCAACCAGTGCCTGATGTCAAAATAACTTGCAGGAAGGCCCTGGACCCATTAATTCTGAAGTGGCACACCATCAGCCTTTTGACAAAAAACTTGTGACTTGTTTGGCCTTGTGACCTTGCTGACAGGCTTACAAGGTCAAACGACAACAAACACCCCTTCGAAAATAAAGAGCCGGATTCAAAATAGCTGTCAGAGTTTAAAGGACACCTTCTTTGGCGTGTTCCACTTGTGGTATACCCCGATGCATTGATCTGCTCAATAAAAGGAATAAATTTTTGCCACATCCCAGAGATGAACTAGTGACCTTGTGGTTTTCTGGACTTGGTTTGTGGCCTTGCGAGCTTGCGGCTGTTTTGGTGAAGTTTGTGACCTTGTTTGGCCTTGTACAAGGTCATACAAGTTATTTGTCAAAAGTCTGATGACGTGGAAGGTTGACTCGTCGCTTTTACTCCTAAATGTCACGTCGAATTGGATGTCGATGCGTGAAATACACGCGTTATTTGGTCGTGCATCGGCCATCAATTTTGATAACGTTGGACGCCGTTTATCGGACCCGGTAACTAACAGACTCCAAAACGCGAGGTACGAGTGCAATTTTTATAGAGTGTCCGTCTTAGAGAGACTAAAGATTTCGCAAGCCATACGATGCATGTATTTTTTTTTCTCGTAGATTGGGTTAATCAACTGACCTCACTGTAGCACAAGTATATATTGTACAGGTGCGCCAAGTGGAATCTCTTTGTCTGCTACTGATTAAATCGATTTTGCAGCATTTATTGCGTGGAAGGTCTGGAGAACCAGCCGAGCGGTGAAAGAGACCGGAGATGAACCGCGGATGGTACGCGCACATTATCGCAGTGCAGCTTTCTCTGTCTCTGATAATCATTGGTAGTCTGTGCTCGCCATTCTGGTGGAAGGCGCTGCGATGTGGATGTGTGTTCTGACTCTCCGCGATTACCCAGCCATTTGCCTAATATACACGCCAGCGCCTTGGTCGTCTTCTTTGCGGTCTCCTACCAGACCGGTTCGGTTCCTCAATCCCTCACGGCGCAGCTGACGCCGCCCATAATTGGATTGGCCAACATGTTCATCCACCTACGTGTCGGCCTCACGTGGTCGCGTACGCCGGAGCCAGATGGCTCTGTGCCGCCCATGACCAGCAGCGCGTCTATGGTTCAGATGGCCTCCCAGTAGCAGACTCATACGACTCGGGGATCTTCAGCACAGGAGCTTCAAATGCCAGCAAGTCACTAGGAATATTATATAAATCACAACCAGCGATAACAATAATGCATGCCCATCGGGAGGTTTCCACTTGAGGATATTACTCCGACCACATCTTGCCCAGCGTTGGCCTCGTTATAAACACCCGCAAATGCTGTTTCTCTTATTGAATACATATTATGGCCTGCGAGGTACTCAAGTAGCACCATTCAAAGGGGTGAAATTAGTGCCACTGTTTAATACACGACGCCGGATATCTGCACCTTGCAAATTTCGTGTGTGAAGTGGACGTGGCTGTAGAGAAAATCAAATGCACCGAAATACAATATTGTCAGCATTGTGCCTATAAGGATTCGCATTCAGAATGTGCCTGGCAAGAAGAGTAGCTCTCAGAGAAACCTTGAGACCTGTTTGCGACATGTGCGTATGAAGGAAGAATGAAGGCAAAAAGAAGCATTAACGAGTTTCGAACATTGATCCGAGATTCTCATGGTTTATCCGGCATATGAGGAAGGTTGAAGATGAGTAAAAGATTCAGGACGGTTAGCCGCATTGTTTTACAGGATCAAACCTAACCTCTCTATGTTACATTACATTACAAAGTTGGTCAAGAACCAGACACTGCTGTAGACTGAACTCGGCCGGGCTCTGTGTCGCGCCCCTTCGTCACTTGCGAGGGTAGTCCAATCTATGCCACAACGTCGTAGATGAAAAAATGCCTGAAAGCCAGAGCAAATGAATCTCACAGCGGTTGTGAAGTGCAAAGATGGCATAGAAACTTCATTCATTGCGCGGAGCGTCGTCCTTGAGTTCAAACTCCGTATATCCCTCCACGTCAGTATACAAGGATTTCAAACTTCGTGTTAGCTGACCTAGCGAGGAGCGAGTTTGAAAACACTGGTATGCGCGAGTTGAGTCTCGAACTTGAGTATAGAACAAGACGCACTCACGTCGTGTGTTGACAACCCACACTGCCAGCCAAATGACTGCGAACTAAATCAGATAGCATAGAGCGTTTATTTTGAGTGCATACAGTTTGTTTTCATCGTTACGAACTGGAAAGGAATTTAGAGCTTAACCTTGAGCCAAGGGTGCGAACGTACACAGATCAATATTATGATTCCCGATGCACTAGAAGAATTGTGAAATGAGATGCGACAAAAAGGAAGCCTCGTCAAACCTCGTCAACATCCCAGTCTCTGCGACAAGAATTGTGAGCAGAGCCAGGACATGAATACAAATTTTTCGACACACCTATGGTCCACAGGATAATTTTATCTACTAGTGCCATGGTACTGAGTAGCAATTTATCAACATTAGATTCGAGAGGCGCATGAGCACGTACTTTCCCGTGTACGCATTGGCACGTTGGTTGTGGAGGAGGATCACCAATGTTGTTGTGATGGTCACGTCATTCGCGGTGCTGATGATCCAGAGAGGATTTGCGATCCACTGCCACTGCACTGCGAAGCCCACTATCGACTTCATCTCCACCGCAAAGGCAGAAATTATCATGGGAATCACCAGGCGCAAGAAGGCTCCAATCCAGATAATCACAGGAATGGCGAGTTTATTGGAAAGACGGTAAATTCGGAGTGAGAAAAAGCCTTGCACTGGGAGCAAATGGGAAGATGTTTGATGTTCAAGGTGAAAGTCACTTACCGCATGCTACTACGAGGCCGGAGAAGACGATGGTGGTCGCAAGAGATTTTGGAACGGCGCCAAGGAGGCGTTCCGGATGCAGGTAGTCGGATATTGTATACACGTAGAGACCGTGGCCGATACACAATGCGTGCGCTAGCTCACATAACCTGTTCATAGATTCTATCAGTCGCGGCTGTGAGGTCCAGGACATGGGAACTTACCAGACAAATGCAACCTAAGGATGATAGTCAGTCATGCCCACGGTGTTTCCTCGCTGTACATACCAGCGCCTTTAGCCTGCAAGAGTCTTCTGGGAACCGGGTGTAATAAATATACATCTGGATGGTAGTTATTCCGAAGAGCATGTATGAGATCAAGACACCGATCAGCAAAGCACCTGCAAAACGGCGTTAATCTACGAAGATGGATTATTGATGTGCGCACCGATAGTGGTGTTGACATTGGCGGATACGGGGGAGTCCATGTGGGAGTGATTCGTTCGGCAAGGACGATGGTCCAGAGAATATATATAGGTCCGGGGCTGTGTTCATGTACGAGAACTGGGTGATTTCGGGCAAGAACCCGAGTCCGAGGTTTCTGGTCGACGGTGATTACGGCAGAAGTGACTCGAATATCAGTTTTGCCAGTGACGAGCTCGGTGAATACTCGCTCCGAGCCATGTTTGTCCTGAAACCCTTGAGCTACAGTACGAATTCAGAAACGCTGTGAGTCTCGCTGGTGAAACAGTGATGATCAAATATGTAGCCTAAGACGAATAACACGAAAGCAAGAGTGGAAGTCTGAAAAAAATTCGGAGTGGGCTGCGCAAGAAAACAACGTTCAGCTTACTTCTATGGTGCGGATCATTGAAGACACGACGTAGGAAGCGCTAGCCCTACAGGATGAATGAAAGCTGCCAATTTTCCTAGCAGTTTACTGTGGCTAGGAATGACGAAGACAGAAGGAGTACTCTCACTAAAAATCTCGCAGGAGAAGAACTGGAGGATTGCGAGTACTCAAGCGTGTTTAAAAAGTGAATGTGGCAAGGAATCTGAGTTCAATCATCGAACTCGTTCCTCATTTTAGGCGCCCAGTACATCAAATTCGGCGCTTCACGACAAAGACTCTGACAGAGACTTCACCGGAGTCCGCATGTATATCAGACAAAATGCAATTCTAATACGGTAGTATTGCATTCAATTCGGCAGGGCGTGTCGTGCGTGACATCTTGTCAATTCATTAACCCCCAAGGTTGACCGTGACGACCCCAAAAATTCGGCAAGACACAGAAGATTGCAAGGATTTGAAGAAGACTTGCTAGACATGTCAATTTACTGTTTGGATAGCTGCCAGCGAGGTGCTAAAATCTGAAGAATGTCTCCGCTAAACATGAAAGCTTACCAGTTTGTAACAGGTTTACACCTCCGTGCCCCAATGATTCCTTGTTGAATACAAGAACTCCTTGATAAATGTGCAGGAAATTTAACTAGGGTAGCTCTGGCGAGACTTTTGAACCAAAATTTGAACGTACTATGACGAAAGATAAATTCGTCAAAGCTCTCCGTGAACCGTGAATACAAGAACTCCTTGAGAAATGTGCAAGAAATTAACGAGTGAATCGTGTTGGATTATGGTCACACGTACATGACAAACTTCAAGTATGTTGTGCTTACTATTCTTCTTTGGTTGGTAATTACTGGATGAGTCGTTGTGACTACAGCTATCTACAGCTCTTTACAGCTACTCACAGCTACTCACAGCTATCTGCAAACAGCTATACCTCGTGTATTAAGCAGATGCCTCGTATCAGTATGCACCTGTTTGTTTTCACACGCCACGACCGGGCCGCGTCTGTCGTTGATCCAACCCCACTGCCCGGATGCTTCCGGAATTCGCTTTGCTTCTGAACCAAACCATTTCGGGTGCCTGAGCTATACCACAGCTATAACCTCAATTCAGACCACAACAGGTTGTATTCTACTTTTTTCTTCCCGTGGTTCCCATATCTGCATACCGTCTGTCTTTAATTGAAAGCTAACTTCTGCATCGACGATTCGAAAATCGAAACTGGACCCTATTTTTGACCTCGCCGATAAACTGCTTGCGAAGTACAAGATATGCCTGCGCTTCGCTCCGGCACAGAGAATCGATTAATTTTTATATTGCAGTCGCAGCAACACCGCAGCGCACAGTTAACAGCAGAATCCCTGAATCGAACTAAAATATCTTGTCAAAAGAGGTTTGGGCCAGAATGGCTTAGAATGGATTAGTGGGAGCATTTGCACGGAGATTTTAAGCATCCTTCACAGAGAGTACGCGTCGATCCGGCAACGCAAGCACAGCTGATATTGTGGTCACAATAACACCGCAGTGCATAGTCACTCTCTTTATAAAATTATGCTTCTCTGTCCGTCTGAAGCCATTTAGGCTCCGCTCATCTCCGCTGATGCCGTACCCTACGGCAACTCGCCTCCCCGGGCGCGGAGTACTCTTTCCTGCCGGCACATGACCAAGCAATGCTACGGCATTGGCGGCATTTGACGTCACCCATCCAACAAACTTTGCCCTGGCGCTAACTTTGACAGATGGCTCTCACAACCCCGAAACAAAGGCTGCCGCGGCGAGCAAGTAGGCGAACATCAAAACAGTACAGACAATCAGAATTTTTCATTAGAGAAAGGGAATCAAATATCGACTCAACTCAGTTGAACTCAATGAGGTGCGAGATAATTTGAATCTCATCTTGCTCCTCCCAATGAATTAACACCACTTTATTCAACTGCAAAAAAGCACTGTGAGGGAATGGGAGGCCGCGGAGCGGCCGACCAGTCCCTTGTTAACAATAGAATCCCTGAATTGGAATCTCCTGTCAAAGGGGTTTGAGCCAGAATGGCTTAGAATGGATTAGTGGGTGCGGCGCTTGTCGACAGCTTTTGGGCTAGGCAATTAGCGATAATCGGAGCAAAGCCTCACGCCGTGGAACTGCCTGCCGAAAGGGCGACGTGGAAACGGCATTCAAATGTTCCGAGATATTATGGTGCAGCAGAATGGAAGCAAATCATCAACTTTTTGCACTCGGTCCCGACGTTAAGCGCCTGTCCAGCGATCGGAATGTCTCTACTTTTGCTGTAGGGATGCACTTGGAACATTAGTGACGGTCAGAGTAGACAATTATGAGCGATTCTGACGGCGATTATGAAAACGATTCTGAGACGATTCTGAGAATTGTTTTTTTGACAGAATCGTGGGATAATCGTGCCAACTTTGACCGCCCTGCTTCCAAAGTCGATTCTTGAAGCGATTCTGGCGCGATTCTGGCATGATAAATCAAAACCCCTCAAATTGAAGGCCATAAAAAATTGTCTTGGGCTACCTGGGCGGCCTATAATGTTTTCCGTAGGGTTACGGAAATCATCATCCAGAAAATCGTCACAGTTTAGCAGCAGCGGGGGAGAATCGCACTTGAAAACGGAAGAAAACTTACCAAGTCAGTAGTTTTGTGATGAAATGGAGTGTTTGTGATGAATGAGAATCGTAATCGTAATCGCCAGCAGAATCGATGTAGAAGCTCCTCCGGAGGAGCTTTTACAACGAGAATCGTCGGAAAAGCGATTCTGATTCTCGGCGATTGTCCCACATTAAATCATTCCAGAATCACTTTCAGAATCGCCGTCAGAATCGCCTAATTAAAAGCTACTCTGACCGTCACTATTGTCTCGGGGATGGGTAGGTGCACAGGGGATCGTAAAAATTCTGTCGCTGAACCACCAGATACAGTATTTTTTATAGAACAGCAAGGGGCGGAAGACAGCATCCGTAAGAGATAGATATGAGCCAGAATGGTCTAGCAAGGAGGCGTGTGTGCGAATGACTTGGCGAACGGGCAAACGTGTGAATGAGAGAGAAGCAGATAGCAGATTATGTCCCGGGTGAGAGTCCTGATGGTATCATATAAAAGATACGAACATTGAATTCATTACGCTCTGAGCGTCCGAAATGCTGAGCAGGGGTGTTTCATTTATAAATATCAAGTACATCAAACAATTGTTTTACATTACGTCTCTTTGCCGGGATGTTCCTCCTGCGGCGCTGAGATGGAGATGGGTCTGCAGACGCCGGTACATCAGAATGTGAAGTCGAGGAGGTGGAGCCACTGTCTGAACCAACAGAACCACTGGTTACAGCAGACGACGATGCTGCATTTGGAGGCAGAACACTGCGGCCATTGTCAATGGGGATAAAACTTCTCTGGCCGGAATACAACTCACTTTCCCAGCGCTGAGTAAGTGGTAAATTTTCTTGGGCCGATGAGGAAGAGGGTTGGAAACGAACAATAGTTGATGAATTTAAAACTCGCCTTTGAGTCATCGGATAAGCATAAGGGTCAGCAGCAGACTTCAGAAAAGCCGAATGCTGGTCGGAAGTTCGAGCCGAAGGAGATCCAATTTGGCGAGCGTCGTCAGTGCGGCACTTGGGAATGGAAGATTTATGGTCAGGTAGAAATTGCGGGGACAGGAAGTAGGGCGGATATTGCGCAGTCATTGGGAAGGGCGACGGTTGACCGTAATAGTGAGAGAAGTATGGTGTGTAATGGCCCATTGGATTATATGGACCCGTGGAATGCCAGTTGGTGGTGCTGGGGCCACAAAGTGAGAGGATTATGGCACAGATTGCGATTAAACAGCGGCAGATGGGATACTGATGGCCTGCGAGCTAGTGCCAGAGGATATTGGGATGGTCATAGAAGATTCTTGTTTCGAAGGTGAATCGGATGACGGAGGACTGAATTTCCGGTGTTTCTGGAGTCTGTGGAGTCGATGCTGCCTGCAGTCGATGTGGAGCAGACGCGTTGGGATTTGCACCAACATTAAGGACAATAGATTCGACCTTGATGCAAAGAATGCCAGTCGGATTGAGTTCACGGCACGCACCATAAATCTCAACACAACTATTGAGGGCAGGAATGGGTGTAGATTTGAAACGAGCGGTTGAAAGGTCATAAACGGCTCTGAAAAAAATCAATACCTTGGTATTGAATAAGAATATTGCCGTACCGGATAGTGGAAGCGGTGTTTCTATTGCCAACATAATCACTAACCGCAAGAGGACTGCTCGAGACAAGTGTCCATCATCGAGAGTTTCTGCTGCACCGGTTATATGCCCAATGGCGAACACGAAAGATGTGTGTACGTTGGCAGGTGGTCCTGATAGTGCAAAGATTAGATAGTGAAGGAAGGGGGGGAATTCAAAGCCGCACGTCGTAATAATTCGACGTCGGATCACCGGGCATGGGGATGAATGTCACAGCATCCAAGGAAATGACTGCATTGGGAGACGACTGAGCCTTGCAGAGGAAAAATGCCACCGTACCATCCGGCAGGGTAGGTGTCCCATTAATCCCATAGGGCCGCGACCCAGCGACGATCTAAGTATCATTCGCGCACCAAACATGGGTGTTATAATGAATGTGCCAAACAGTATAGGAACTATTGGGGCCTGGGGTTAACAGTGGGGAAGCGTCGTCCAGATTTCAATTGGAAAAAGCCGAGAATATTGAAGACGGTCATGGCAGGTAAGAGGGAACAAAGGAGCTGGTGCGAATGAGAAGGTGATATAGCAAAATCGGAATTGAACGCGTGGCCGGCATGTTATACTGCGAAGTTGCGGAACAAAATGTATCAATTGATACATAGTCCGTAGTCTACATGATGCGCGATTTCTATCCAAAGTAGGTTAAGTAGATCTCGCAAATGAAAATCAGACCTTGCGCTTGGCTCAAAGGAAGAGACATGAAGAAGGGGATAATGTGGATCGGGATTGACCAAAATCAAACACAGCTAATCGGAGCAGCAAAGCATAGCCTTGAAGATAGAGAACTCGGAAGTCGACACCGAAGTCGGATGGAAGTGAAGGCAGAGAAGAGAAATGCAAATGGAGATAAACCAAAGGAGATAAACCAAACAGGTATACACAAAAGCCGGTCATTTCGTTAAAGAAACGGTAGATGCCGTACCTCGAGCGCACAAGGCCCGCACAAGACGTAAGATTGTCCAATTTATTTCGCCACTAATAAGATGTCATATCAATACGAGCATCTTTTTTTAACCCAAAATTTCCCATCGTAAGATCGCCTCCCGAGCCGCTGTGTTGAGAGTGCCTTTCGCATTGTATCACTTCGCTGTAATTTCTTTCCAGTCCCCTTTCTCATTCTACTACCTCCACTTCAAGCTCCACCCAAGTTGCGTTGAGGCTTTCAGTTTAATTAACCTTTTGAAAGGCCTTCGAAGGGCTGTGCGCAATGACGTGTGCTGTGCGCTATGACGCGTCGTCCATTTTTGAAGAGACCACATGCCCGTTAATCGCGCGCTCAAGGCCCGCTCAAAAGCGCCACTTGCATTTACGCTGCTTCGTCTTTCTCCCCATCATCATCCCACCTGCTAGCACCTTTATTCCGCCCTTTAAAACACTACTGACTGGTCGTCCTTGCATGGAACAAGCCTTCCGCAAGATCGCAAGAGTAAATTACAAGCATCAAAAGCAATGACAAGACAATAGTCAGGTCCAACTCCCGCCAACGTTGCTTTGTCTCATCCCCTGTCATAATCGCGCCATAATCTAGCAGTGTTGCCCTCCCAGATGCTCAAGGATCCTCCGATCAAGGCTCTGCAAGATTGAAAAATATCACAATGACGACAACGGACCACTCACTACTCTTCTCCCAGTTGCTGCACCTATCCTCGATTATCGTCCCACCCTCTGTCGTCATTGGACTATTCGACTGTTTGCTAGATCTAGATCAAGCCCGCGGCAAGACCGGACGAACATCAAGACCAACAATTACAGAAAACTCTGTCGGTGGAAAATCCCAGTCAACGCTCAATCACGATACTGGTAAGCCTGAGCCACATACAGGACATCGTCCTGTTGTCCTCAGGTACGTGTACACATTGCGCTGACCATCATTCGCAGTGCACTGCGCTCGTGAGTTTTTAATGCGCAGAGAAAGCCCGCATGCGCACTTTGCGTGCGTCTCGGTATAGGTGTGCCTCTTATTTCAAACATGTGCGCTTTACTAAGCCCTCGCAGTAAGGCATCCCGCGTTTCTATTGGGCGATCATACTCCGCATGAACCCCTCAATTCATTCCGGCATCCTGCACATTTCCTGCCGCAAGTTGTCCGTTGCACTGACACTCTTCTAACCAATCTCTCACCCTTTGCCTGGCCCAGCGTCACACACCCTCGAATTTTCTTTTCCGGCATTGTTGACGCGAATTAGCTTACTGACGGTCGGGTGAAGATGGTGAGACCATCTTTTGGGTTCCCATGGTGAGTTCGTCAGCAGTGTTGTATTATTCATTATTTTCGACCACTGTTGACATATTCCTTGCAGGCTTGATGCGTCGGCATTGAGATGATTGTCCCACAATCCAGTAAGCACCACATCGACTCAGCATATGTGTCTGGTACGCTCGTATATTTGATACCGTATACGTCGTATATTTGATACTGACAGCGACTTTGCACTTAATTCTGCAACTTCCTTCCACCTCTATGTAGCCAATTTACGGTGCGGTCTCCAACGCGTCTAAGGAGTGAGCACAAGTAATATTTTAGTTTATCTTTTAGACTTCGTGCTAAGGACGGAATGGATCTCCGGTGCTTTCACCCTCTTTATAGGATTACGCTTCTCTGTCCGTCTGAAGCCATTTAAACTCCGCTCATTTCCGCTGATGCCGCACACCGCGGCAACTGGCCCCCCGGTTACTCTTTCCCGCCGGCATATGGCCAAGCGATCCTTCGGCATTGACGGCATGTGAGATAATCCTTCTAACAAGCTTTGCCGGCGCTAAAATTGACAGATGGCTCCCACCTCCTGAAACAAAGGCTGCCGCGGCGAGCAAAAAGGCGAATGTCAAAACAGTGCATACATAACAAGGGTCGGGGAATCTCAAAATATTTCATCAGGTGGAGTGAAAAAGAATCAAGTATCGACTCTAACTCAGTTCAATTCAACAAAGCGCGTGATAATTTTGAATGTTAGCTTGCTCCCAATCGCCCACCACCTTATTAAGTTGCAGAAAGAAAGGGAATGGGAGGCCGCGAAGCGGCCGACCAGTCCCTTGTACTTCGTATGGATGCTTTACGATGTCAATTTTTACCTTTTCTTTGTTGTCTTGATGTGTCCCACACGCGGCCCACAGCTGCGTCGTAATTTCGATTTGATATTTTAACAAGAGCGCGCTGGGGCGCATCGCGTCTCAACACTTCAGTTGGGGCATCTATTTTTCAGTACATGGCTTCATTTAGCTCTCATTCGGTAGTCTGGGCTGATTTAACCTAGAACGCCCATAACGCACTTAGGGCTCTGTTTTCTTCTGACCTCCCAGTTTATCGTCTCCTTCCCTGAGTTTTGCCCAGGACTTTATTTTGCCCTTCGGTCTTCAAGTCCGTTGCCACAAGCCCTCTGTTCTCCTTCGTTTGATCTTGAATTAATCTACTTACCCAGGGCATATGATGAGCGAGGGTATTTTCCAGATTGCGGTTTCACGGTAAATGGCGCCGCGGTGAAGCTTCCGGGCATTTGAAGGTTGAAGTTCCGGATGTTATCGTGTCAGCCAGAAGCTCTTTTCAGTGAGCTTTGAGTCCGGTCTACTATTATCCTGTGTTTTTTCTGTATTCATGTACGTGTGGTTTCAATCTTTGCAAATATTCGGCCTGTCCGTAGCATCAATGGAGAAGATTTTTGTGTTGCTAGGTTGCTTGCTGTTATTCTCATTCTAAGTCCTCAAAGCTTCGGTACATGCTATGAGCGTCCTTCCATTTTGCCGTTCAACTTGAAGTTCAATGCAATGCAGTGATTCGCACGTCAACTGTCTCTGAACCCTCTCTGCCGGAGCGTAGCGAAGGCACGTCTTGTGGTTACTTAATTAGTTACCTGACTAGTATTTAAGTAGCTCACCTTGTACTTAGTTCTCTGTCGGGATTGCAGCAGAGCAAGCCCAATCGAACCTTGTTTGTCCTCGCTTGTCCGAATCTCACAAATCGTTGCTCCCGAATCGAATGTAGTAGTACAGTAATGCAACACTTTTTGGAAAATTTTTAACTTCACAACACGTTTGTTGCGAAATTTATCTCATTGCGACACCTTATTGACTGAAGCCAGATTGCCCACACTTTGTTACGAAACTCAAGTCGCGACACTTTTATTGGACCCAAATTTCGTTCCTCATCCAAGTCCACATAGGTTCGTTCACAGCAACACCTTCTCAACAAGGACCCTAACGATTTGGGGCAGTAGCCTGTGCGTAATCGGGCGGTAACTGCAGCGGTCCATCATCCTGCTCCCGCTGGGCGAAATACGTGCCTGATATGTTGGGTAGCGAGGATTGCACCGTCGGCGTCATTCCCGGTGGAGTGTCCTTGCCTATGTGCAGCATTTGCCCACCTGAGGCCGCGTCAACTTCCAACTGAGACTGATAGGGATACGGAGACAACACGAGTGCTCCATTCCCGCGGCGTGTTCTCCTCTGAGTGACGCAGAATATCAGGAAGACGAGAAGACCAAGGAATACGACGCCCGCGAAGGCGCCGCCGACTGCGGGCCCGATGCTACAGTGATCCAAGTGTAAACAAATAAGAGAAACAGAATTCAAAATAACGCACTTACACGGACTGCCGGCTATCGGGGCTCCCCACCGGTGCCGAAGCCGACGAGCTACTAGGCGTACCCGGCATCAACGAACTCGGTGTACCCAGCGTTACCGAGCTCGCCGCCAAAGGTTGAGGCACAGCCGCAACTTGGGCGTAATCGATAGCAAGCACTTGGCTCTCTGCCGCGGGTTGAGAGGTCAGCACGAGTGTGTGGAGCCCCGTGCCCAGGTTGTCGGCGTGGTAGAGAGCGACCTGTGGAGTGTACCGTTGCTTGGTCACATTGAGTGTACCGCGAGGCGTCCCGTCGAGCTGCACGGAATATGGCGCGATGGAGGGCCCCACGGCGCCGAAGATGGTTATAACATCACCCTGCGGGGCATTTTGATTGGGTTAAGAGCGCGCGTCTGCGATGATAGGTTGGCCCGCACCTGGAACGTCAAGGACGCGGGGGCGCCGGAGGCGATTGTGGCGCTGGGAAGGTGCGTGTGGATGAGAGAAAATTGGATCGAAGATGAGTCAGACGCACTGGCCATTGCCCGAGCTGAAACCGCTGAGCAGCATCGCTGCAGGGTCTGTGATCCACGCTGCTTGAGGCTCGTATAAAAAACCGCTGGCGGTGTCCTCGAGCGTCACTGTTTCACCATGTTCGGCTACGCTGGACGTCCATGTGATCTGTGGCAGCCACGGTTTCAGTATAGCGGGTAAAAGTGGGCAGATATGGCTGCTTGCATAGTCGATGTCGAGGTATGCATTGTTGGGATTTCTCATTTGGTTGGTGACTGTGACCGTATGCAGGCCTTGTGTGAGGGCATCCGACACGAATAAAGTCGTCCATAGGGCGGTTCTGGAGAAGCCGTCAAATGTAGTTGTCGAGCCGTCAAGAGTAATGGAGTATGGACCTAGTATGCAGGGTTACTGAAACCGTGGATACCATTTATAAACAAGGAAAGCTCACCGTGATTGTCTCGTTTCGCCCCATACACGAAAACTTGAGTGCCATTGAACGTGAACGTCGCGGAGCTCCCAAGGGTGTTACAGAGCGTGAACGTCCCCCCATTGGAATACCTGTGGAAATCAGAGTTGAATAAACGTAAGCAACGGCAACGAGAGTGACTCGCAAATGTCCCGAAGGATCGAGCGTGTCGTTTCCCGCTCTCCAAATACCGGCATACTGAATTAGAGGACTGGTGTCGTCGATGGTGAAATTTGCTGCTGAATTCATAATGACTGCGCAGCGCAAGGAGGAGTTCCCGGCCGTGCTGCAATTTGGACTTCGAATGTAAGGACTCAGATGGAAGGAAAATCCGACTGTAACGGTGCTGAATACTAAATAGCCCCGGGACACGTCACAACCTCGCTGCGCTGCACTTATATTAAGATCTTACAAGTGGCTGACGCACCGCATCCTCTTCCCGAGAGTTGATGCTCCACAAAGACGGGAAATGTTGTTACAGAATCACTGAACTGAGCCGAGTTCCCTGAGTTGGGAAGTATGCTGTTGGAGAAAAGGTGGGCATAGAACGCACCCTGTAGGGATCCCCACCGTAACCGTAATTACGGTTTACGGTTACGGGTCTTACGGTCACCGTATCCGTCCCGTAAGGCGCTCGGGCAAACAATTTACGGTGACGGTATGCACCGGCCGTAATCCGTACGGACCGTAAGAATTACGGCCGTATACGGTGGTTTACGGACCGTAACTGAGCTAAAAGTGGTTCGATTAGGACCTATTCGGGCCTTCAATGCCCGCAATGCACGCTATTCGCATACCGTATGTCTAAGGAAGAGCTTGGGTCCCGAGTCTGGGCAGGGTCCCAGGCTGGCGGCAGTAAACCGTTTATAAAACCCGTGAAAATCGTGGGCAGGTGGCCTGCAACCCTGATATCTCACCCTGTGGCACGCTGAGGTCGGAGTCGATGGTAATACATCTATACTCCATTTCATCATTTTTCCTCTCGATGTTGTCTCGATAAAGAATTAATCTGGTTCTTTTGAACCCCAATCGGGGGCGGCGAACTGTTTAAATTTTGCGTGTCACTTTTTTCCATGTTCTCTGTCTGGTCACTGCAACCAAGTTAAATATTAAAAGGGAGTGCATATTGTTTTGCAACCCAACAGGATCCAACATGACGCCCTTTGCTCGTGAACGTATTAAAAAAGGTATGTCCTGTCAGTTGTTGTTCGCCCACAAAACATGTTCTGATGCCTTCGGATTAGCTCATAATGGCCGCGAGACGCGCGGTGTTCTGGTGGAGTCGATGTCCCACAGTGTCGGCACCTCAATGCTCTCAACCATCACCTTCTTCGTCAACTGTGTCTTGATTTTCTTCGCTCCTGCCCTGGCCTATCTTCTGGTTTTTGCCTTGACATCATATCGATCCTCTGTTGCGTACACTATCACCATCACCCGTTACTCGCTGTCCGAGCTGCATCCTGCCGCACTGGGCTCGATCTACGTGTACTGGACAATGTTTTGTGTTTATCTCCGCGAGTATCTCAGGCTTTCTCCTCATCTTTGAAGCTCATTCCACATCTATAGTTTATCTTGCCCGCCCGCACACTCTAAATGTCGTTAAATATCAAACCTTTAAGACACCGTGGAGGTTTAGACGTGACCATGTCTCGCACATGCGTCTCGACCGTCTACGACGAATCTGCCAACCGACTGGTTCGCCTTCTGGAGCGGCATGCAAAACGGGTGAGCGATTTTAATTTTAATTTACACCATCTCAATTGTGCAGATTCCGCTTCAGATTTAATCCCAGTCTTCGTCAATATTGCAGCGGTTGGTACCATCGCCCTTGGTACGTTCCTTATCCCATACCGACCAATGTAGAGTACTCAAACATTCAATTGCAGCTGTGAGCCCGACGATGACAGTGCGTGATATCCGCAAAGCTGTTTTCCATCGGGCACCTCGTTATACCCAAGGCCCTATCTATCTGATGGGACTATGGCGTCCCCTACGTGCTAGTGAAAAAATGTCCGCACTTGGGATAAGAGGCCTACGTCACTTCATCATGCCATTGCGTGTGCTGGGTGGGGCGCGAGGTATTCTCTTCTTGTTTTATAAAATCTGCAGACGGTACTAATAATCTTGCAGGAACTTTTTCTGTCCAGGAGGATGGAACGGTTGTTGACCAAAACGGCTGGGAGCAAGCAGCACTAAACGCGGATGGTACGAGCAAGTCGGCAGCTGAGATCGATTTTGGTGCAGATCCCGGTACGCCTCCATCGAAAGCATCAGGTATGATGACCCGTTATCGTAGTTCAAAATCTGATTCGGTATTAAGGATCGCGACCGGACCGTGGGAAGGCCGCGCGTCTTCGGGACGCTTTGCAGATCGAAGGGGAGGAGCTCTCCGACGATTATAAGCGGTCAAAGAAACGCAAGGTAAAATCCCACCAGAGCGCGAAGGCAAAGGGGAAGCAAAAGCAGAAGGATTCTGATCCCGACGATTCTACATTTTCGGATTCTAACGACGACGGTGATAGTTCTGACAGCGACCCTGATGTGCGAATGACGCATGAGGAAGTAAGCAGTTCAACTGCTTTATTTATTCTCACTCATTCTGTCCATCCAGCTTGCTGATAGTCTACCCGCAAAAACCGTCCCGGAGGGCACATCACGCGGCCCCAAAGATCCTGCTGTCACTAAGCCCAGACGGAAGAAACGGAAAACCGGAGACGTCCCAGCTGCTTCGTCGATATCAGCACCTTCAACCCAAAATGCAGTGCCAAACACGGTGTCTCCCGACGAAAACAAGGTATGTCGCTGTGAGAGACCTTTAATTATAAACAAGATTTACACGACCTGAGCAGCCAAAGAGAACAAGTCCTATCTGGTACTTCTTCGAAGACGTTACGCGCACCAATCACGGTGCAAAAGCTAACATGGGCGACAAAGTCTACCGCTGTCGTCACGGTGAATCCAAGAAACCGCTTCGGATGACACCAGGCATGAAGGGCAGTCTCAACGGTAAGATATTTATTTCCGTCTTTGATAAATATACTCACAGCTTCCAGGACTCATTAGCCATCTCCGGACCCATGCCCCCGACATGTTTAGGTTCTACGAGATTTTAGACGCTCGGAAGAAGCCTCTCGCGATCACTGTGGAAGAGGTCGAGATCGCAGAAGGCCGGAAAACTTTCGACAATCGCAACGAATTGATAAAGTTTCTCGGCGGCTATAAGGATGCACATCAACAAACACTTCGTGAGTCCTTTGAACGTGCTGGGGCGAAAGCGATGGTAAGTTCATTAATATTCTTACTGTTTGACTATCAACTGATATCTCTAGGGGCCATGGGACCAGGGCAAGTTTGAACGACTCCTGGTTGAGTGGCTGGTCGCTTGTGATCAGCCATTCCAAGAAGTTGAACGGCCGGAGCTACATCGTCTGTTGGAGCATGTACATCATCGAGCGTCAGGATTGAATATACCGTCGGCAAGTACAGTTCAGCGTCGCGTAGACGACATGGGAAAGGATCTGAAGAAGGAGTTAATCGCATTCTTTGCTGTGAGTGGCTGTTTCAACGATGGAATGTTTCGTTCATACCTCTTTCAGTCGCTCCAGGGAATGGTTTCAATATCTCTGGATGCGTGGACATCTTCGAATGGGTATGCTTTTCTGGCTATAGTCGCCCACTATGTGACGAATGAGGGAAAACTTGGTGAACACCACATTTAACTTGTCTGCCCGGGCTCAACTTATTACCCTGTGATCAGAGGAGCTTCTGATCGATTTTCAAGAGCTTATTGGGGAACATTCTGGCGAAAACATGGCAGAGGTCGTGTGGAAGACACTTGATGACTACAAATTGACTCGCCGGGTATGTCCCACTAGATCTGCGACAGGCTATAGGGCTCAAAGTTAATTCCAGGTTCTCGCATTTATGATGGACAACGCCACCAACAACGATACACTAGTGGAGGCCTTCGAGCGCAAGTGCAAAGCCAATAATATTCCATTCTCTGCCATAAATTCCCGCCTGCGATGCATGCCTCACACCGTGCATTTGGCCGTGATTAAGGTATGTAGTCTTGAATACTTCCTACGTCTGTCTAACACCGAGGTTGTGAATAGCTTCTTGAGGCCATTGGCGCAGTAGAGAAGCCAAAGAAAAATGCACGGACGGCTGCGTATCAGGAGTCTGTTACCGTTGCCCTCGATTGCGAAGACATCGACGAGTCGGCAGATGCTACTGCGATTGACGATGACGAGGACGATTCCAGTGCCCCGATGCCTCTTGGAATCAAAGCTTCTGTACGGAAGGTGAGCTGTTGCGTCAAAGTTTTTTCTGAAAAATTGCTGACATATTTCATTGGAGCTTCGGAAGGTGATTCGCGCCGTTCGATCAAGTCCTCAGCGGCGCCAGCACTGGTACAGCATTCTTTCGCCGACGAATGTCCTCGCAAGGCTCCACATGCTCATCCTCGATGTCAAGACCCGCTGGTCATCAACTCACCAGATGATGAGTACGTGTTTAAAACTAAATTTTTGCGAACAATACTGACATTGTTTGGGAAGATCGAGCTCTCAAGTATCGCACCGCAATCAACCAATTCATATCAGACAACCGCGATCTTCGTGACGCCGAGCTGAGTATGGAAGACTGGGATGCAATTACCATGGTATCCGACTGGCTATTGAATTTTCGTGCCGCTACCAGCCAAATGTCAACTACGTCTCACCCAATGCTCTCATCCACACACTCCATATTTCGCGGTCTTCAGAAATCTCTCAAAGACAAGCTGACAAACCTTCCCGAAGATGCAGCTCCAGAGCTCACCAACGGCTTAACGAGTGCCTATTGTAAGCTTAGCGACTATTATTACAAGTACGATCAATCTCCGTTTTATATATGGGCCGCCCGTACGTGTTCAGATCTTCATTTGCCACAGATGACTTATGTATTCCCAGTCCTCGACCCTCGCTTCAACTACAAAAAGCTCCGCAAGGATTATGCACAGGATGAGGAACTCTCTGCATATCTTGAAGCGCAAAAGGTCGCGCTTCGGGCGTATTTTGACCAGCACTATCCGTCGAAATCCCCCAAACTGACGACTTCAACCCCCGGTCCCGCACATAGCTCTGAGGCGCACCCAGGGGTCATTAATTTTGCTGCCTTTGACCAGGGCACAGACGACGAGGATGAACGTGATGAACTGGACACCTATTTCGATGCACCTCGCCTGTCCTTTGAGGCTGACCCAGTTCAGTGGTGGTACGCGAGGAGGACAGAATACCCGCGCCTCTACCGGCTGGCTCGTGATATAATGTCTATTCCTGGTATTCTTCATTACTTCTCAGAATTCCGGCCTGTTACTGACGAGTAATTCAGGCTCGGCGGTCGCGGTGGAGCGGGTGTTTTCGGGAGGTAGAGATACAATCTCTCTGCGCCGTTCACGTTTGAAGCCGGAGACCATCCGGACATTGATGCTGTTGAAACATCACCTTCACCTGAAGCGCAAGGCGCTAGCGGACGCTCTACTGGCCACTGAAGAGCTGTAGAAACCGAGTAGATACCATATTTTACATATCAACAATTATTTTCCCAAATTACGGCCGTAAAGACCGTAAAATACCGTAAAATTTACGGACCGTAACCGTATAGGGCTTCGGGGCACTCTTTACGGTAACGGTTACGGACGGTGGCACCACAATTACGGCCGTAATGTTTACGGCCGTAACAGTATACTGTACGGTGGGGATCCCTAGCACCCTGTTGCCTTGGAGCTCGCACGTGCAAATGTTTATGTGAACGCGGGGCGAAGGCGCGGAGACTGCACAGACCGTGCCTAATTGAAAGGCAAGTACAATTAGATATCTCGTAAGTAGTGTTCGGCTCCCGACCAGTGTTCGGACGCAGTTGACAGGTCGGGCATCACCCGCCTTGTACGCCGTAAGTATACTGGCTTGAGATCCGGATAGGCAGTCCGACAGGCGGGTATGTACGAGATAACGTCCAAAGCTGTGGCTTGCTGGCTTGGCTTTGTAAAGCCACGGCCCCGGCTTCCCGACTTGAATCAAAATCACGAATTCTTATCAGGTCACGGTTGTGCAACAGCAATGGCAATGCCAGGTGGGTTTCTAATAGATTGACTCGGCGGCGGAATTCAACTCCCTGATTACTCGAGTAATTGCGTACGCTGTTTTGGTAAGTAGGAGAAACAAAAGGTTTTGCCTCATTCATCATAAAAAATTGGCTTGGCTACGTAAACCAAGTTCTATAGGAGAAACAGCGCAACTGAGTCACGGTTTGAACCAACGTGGTTTGAACCAGGTTCCAACTGGGGCCATCGTAGGACACGATGCACCTTAAACCGGAACCCTGCTAGGGTACATTTCAAAACTCCGGTCGACAAACACTGCTACCGGTTACCTTCATTTTTCTTGCCTCTTTCAGTGTTCACACGCTCCTGCTTTCGTTCGGGAATTGCTTTGGCCGTCTTAGCCACGACACGGCTACGGATAGAAATGCTTGTTAAACCCCGATGTTGCCCCGTGTCGCCCCTGGATGCGCAGTGGGACCCGTCGTTTTTGCAGGGTCTTTAGAGCAAGGGAAATTGTCCTGTTTGAACTTTGAAGTCAACAGAAACGATGTCTACTGACCAATTCCATTGAGAACGGCGGACCTTCAGCGCGACACTTTCATCTTCATAAGGCTCCTTCTCAGTGCGTGGTATCGCGGGCGTGTCGAATCTTGTCCGTGCGACGTATGAGCAAACCAGAATTCCGCTCCGGGCCACTGGTGAGTGCGACCGTCCACCGTTGGGTGAACCTCATCATCAGCGACGGCTTTGGGACGGAAGGATTCTGTCTTCGCCCAGTCAATCGACCCGGACTCAAACGAGTCTGTATTCGAACATGGCAACCCGCGTTCCAGGCTCGGGGCTTCTGTTCGCGTTCGAACTGAAGAGCACAAGATAATATTCGAATCTCTGCTCTTGCTCGGAAATATGCAGTTCATGCTTGTTCCGTGACACCCCAAGCTCCAATGATTGACTCGATCGAAATTTACACTTCTGTGGTGCGTGTACTTCGTAGAATTGAACAAAAACGTAAACGTAAACGTAGACTGTAGCAGGAGGTATAATATCCATAAAGTCTGTGTCCATACTGCCGTCACCACCGTGCAGCGTCACCAGTAACCACTAACCGCCGCCGTCGGATTCCATCATTCGCTGCAATACGCAGCTCGAAGACTACACCGCGCTTAGAAGAGCATCATAGCACCAGCGAGGAAGCCACCAAGGACGATGAGGAGGCTGCCCGCTGGGAGGTTGGCCGAGGGCAGCGCGCCGCTGCTGCCCGTCGCGCTGGGATTCGCGCCTGAGCCGGTGTTGCCGCCCGAGACCGCGCCACTGCCAGTCGTCTTGGAGCTAGCGCCGGCGGAGGTGGGGGCAACGCTCGAGCCAGAGCCAGAGGCGCCGGCGGAGCCCTATCGGACGAGAGTCAGTCAGACATAGGTTGCAGGAAAAGAACAGACTTACCCCGAGGTTGGCAAAGAGCTGCTGCGAGGAGAATGTGGTGCACTGGCTGCTCGCGGGGACGACAGGGGTGTAGGGCGGATCAGTGGTGAGCGGGTCGGGCATCGACCAGGTCAAGGTCTGGCCGTTGGTCACGTAGGTGCCGACGGGCGTCTGGAGGTCGCCTTCGCAATCGAGGTAGGTCCCGTTCTGCAGCGCGTTGGGCATGTTGTAGTCGCACCCGACGAGGTCGTAGCGGTTTTCGCAGTAGTCGGGGTTCGTGATGCTGTTGAAGCACGCCTTGAGGCAGAAGAGGCCGTTACCGACGAAGAGGTTCCAGTTGTGGACCTGGCCGGGTGTTTTGCCGCCATCGGGGGAAAAGTTGGTGTCGAGGGAGTAAACGACGCCGCCGAGGGGATTTCCCTGGAGATCCGCACCGTGGGGGTCGAGCTCGCCTCCGAAGTCGGTCGGGGAGAGGCCGAGGGCGGTGCTGTCCATGAAGCCAACAATCTGGATGTATGCCGAGGTCCTCATGAACTAGAAGAAAAAATGATAAGCCAAAGTTTACGGAAACCTGAAAGAATGACTAGAGACATACCTGGATACCGTGAATCCCGCCCGCAGGGATAGGGCGCCCTCCCCATTCGGGGTTGGTACAGTAGGAAACGACCTTGGCCTCGACGTCGCCGATCGAACCATTCGGATCGGGCGAGCCCCAAATACAGAAGTCGCTCTAGATTTTTTTGGTAAGAGAAATGATTGATTGTATACTGAAAAAGCACTCGCGGCATTGTTGAAGACGAGCGTCTGGCAGTTGGCGGTAGCGGTGGCGTTGGCGGCGCCGCACTGGTTGTAACCAAACTGGGGACCACGGAGCACGGCGAAGGGGTAGACCTGGGAAGGGAGGGCGGTATATGGGTAGGTGAGTGTTGAGAGAATGGGCGTTCCCGGTCCCCCAGCGACCTGGCGGGCCGCGAGGGCCTGAGTGGGGGTGGGGGCAGGGGTTATGACGGAGTCTTCAACATGAGCCTCAGCGGCGACATAAGAGAGGGATTGGACGGCGGCGAGGGCAGCAGACAAAAGGGTGCGTTTTGAGGGGAGCATCGTGGGCGAAGCAAGACCGAAAAAGGGGTATTTTTAGCCTGTTGTAACTTGTTGTGGCGTGACAGCTAAAATTGTGGTTTCAGCTATCTTTAAACTGCAAATCGGACGCATTATTGCCGCTGGTCTCCGAAGTTCCCATGTTGATTGCCCGACGCCGGACCCAAAAAAGGACAGGGCGGACCACACTCGCATCTGTCTTACACTCGATGCGGCCGCGATTTTTAACTACTGAGAAACGCCTTAGGGGTGCCGCCTGTGCCGCAACAGGCACGGCCGTAGAATCGACGGGTGTTTGACGGGCTGCGGAGACGGCCCGTCAAGGGGTTGACAAAATCTTTGACAAGACGACACGTTGTGTTGGATCCACTTATTAAGTTATGGTGTCTACGCCAAAATCATGATTAAACTTTTTAAACTATGATACTATGGACATTTCCTTTCATTCAAGCGTTCTCTAATACCCTCGCGTTCAGATGAAACTCTTACTATATACCGCGGGAGGCATTTGTGGGGCATGATAACAAATTTCGACAAGACGAGCACCGATAAGAGCTTTGAACCACCCGTAGAACCGTCACGGCCGTGTCATTGACCCGCCGCGTCAAACGCCACCTCATTACAAGAAACTCAGGATTCTGGGCACATCCCAAACCCAACTGTAAAGACGTACGGACATTCCTCCTCCTCTGAGTTCAAATGGAGGGTGATATGAGTGAGCGCCGTCGATGCGGTGGAATGGAGTCGTGGGTTGGAGAACTGATCGTTTATCAAGGGAATGCTAAAATAAGCGTGAGTTCGAGCCTCGCACGAGGCCGGCAATTGCCCGAAAAGATTGGCGAGGACGCGCTGCCAGTGGTTCCCGATCCCTTGACTTCCATGCCCAAAAATAACATTCTAAAATTGGATCCTTGTACCGCGACATCGGGATATCCCTGCCTAGACGGCGTTGAAGATTCCTGCGAAATCAGACGGAATCATCTCAAGGAACCCCATGATTGCTGCGGATTGATAATCCGGTAAATCCGGGGAGATCCCAGGTGGGGAAAAAAGTCGGAATACCCACCGCCCGTGGGTTGGTGGCCCGAAGCCTTGTGTTGATCCCACGGCTGTGACGAATGGCCGGGGAATGTCGGCAAGAATTCGGCCGCATCCTATAAAAAGCGAGTCGTGGATTCCACACACCACCCTCCAATTAAATCAGGTCAGACTCATTACTTGTGCAAAATGCGTGGACACCGGAGGTCGGACCGGGATTCCCAGACGCGAGCCCAACAAGATGCGGCACACCCGTATTATGTGCAGTACACAACACCAATCCGCGGCACAGGTTTTCTGAATACAAGATTGGGCGAAATTTTGTATTAGTCAAGATATGTACAGCAATAGACGGACAACAAGATGGATTTTAGAAGGAGGCCTCAACTATGTAAGGTCATCTGCGACGGTGAGAAAGTGTACAATTAATTAAATCTCGTCAGCACGCTTCAGGCAGCCCGCCGTCGCAATGGATTGAGGAACGACCGTGGGAACGTTTACATCCTCATCAGCAAACACATCCTTGCCATGAACCTCTATATAGTGCTACGTAACAATTAATTAACCGTTCTTTAAGATTTTGCTCGTTCGGCTGTGCTATATCTCCATCTAACCTTTCTCCTTTCGTTTCCCCTCTGCTCTTGCTCTTGATTAACCCCTTCTGTACTCAACGCTCCCTGCTCTTTAACACGGCCTTTTCATTTGCGGTCAAACAGCTGACCCGTGCGCAGCTTTTTCTTGACAGGACGCAGTCGATCGCAGTCGGCGTTGCTCATGATTCTATTCCTTATGCCGGGGGCCGCGTATCCACGGCAGACGATTCTTCACATATAAAAACGGCGTGAATGGAACCCCTTGACCCACTTTCCTCTCGAAAATTTATTCGAACTTTGGTCGAATCTTTGGTACCTCTGCTGCGGGGATAGTCCTCTTCTTGACCTTGGCTCAAAACTACTGTCTCAACCCAGGGCTTCTGCGCGACCATCCTCAAAATCCATGTCTGCACCTGTCACTGTGCTCCCAATGCTGAATCTCACGCTAGCTGTGTCGTGTCTGCTGCTTTCTGGCCCATGACTGCTTTTCACCTTTGTCCTGAATCTCAACCCTCCACCAAGTTGCTTCCGATCACCTAGCTTTTCATATATGTCAAGATTTGTTGTTTTCTCGTCTTTCGTTCACTCTGGCTGGCAATAATCCATCAATAAAAATTGACACCTTCATAACTTGAATCCTTCGGCCATTTCAGCCGGTGCAACTTTCCAGATGGATCAAATGCAAGATCGAAACATTCCACCCTCAACGCATCCTCGATTATCTGCTCTCGCTATTGCTTCCTTGACTTCTTTCGAGCGCCCAGCTTTCATTATCCTTGGTTGATCAGTAGTAAGTAATTACTTCGCACCTGCCGTCCTCTAAAAACTTCCTGTGAGTTGATTTATTTAATTCCCAGTTGTTTTTCGACGCTGGAGAGAGTGACCTTAGCTATCTATATCGTGCCTTTCCATTCTAATTGTAATGTATGGCGACAATAGATTATTGTCTGAATATTTCCTTGCCATCTTTATTGCCGGAGCGAAGCGGCGGCTGGTCTTGTATATAGAAAGGTACCCTCCTATATAGCGTTACGTAGTGTTACATAACGCTATAAAGCGCTATGATAGAAATCAGGGTTTGCTGATGCTGCATGCAAAGGCAGCAACCAATCAGTATATTTTGAGAGAGCAAGGAAACTGTACTTGTCAACAGAGGCAACATCAAAGTCTTGATCGGTGAACGTTGAACCAGAAAGTTTCCAAATTTCGAAGTTTTGGGACCTGGCAAGTGGTGGATATATTCATCAAAGGCAGAGGCGGGCACGAGGTTGGAAAGGGACAACAGACATAGTCTTCGAGAATTAAAGAAAGAAGAAACAAACATTGACGCGGTGGTCATATATAGGGCAGCCAAAAAAATCTCGCGTATAATCTGTGATCGGGGTCGGAGCATCAGACGTCTACGCTACGGCTAAAGCGGTGGCGTGGACATTTGCACCCCACGACATCTTACGGGAGACCTGCTCCTCCAGTTTGCGCGCACCGAGGATATTAAGTGAGTAAATAAACAGATTGGGGCCGAATTGCGCACCTTCGGCGATTGCCTCGACAAGCGTTTGATACCCATTTCACTTTTCTCCAGTAATTATGCGCCAGATGGCGGAGGAGGCGAGGGTTCGCGGGGATATGGGAAACCGTTATGAAGAGGAGCACGGATATGAATTAACTGTTCAATCACGACACCGGGCCGCTTTGAGCCTACACCACAGTATCTGACGGTTCCCTGCGTCAGCTAGCGAGATTATCGATTTCTCAGCCCGTTGGATTCGGTGCTGGAGGTGATTCTGCTCGGCTGAGGGCGGGATTTATTGTGATACGAAGAACATGAAGCTGTATTTCAGCTATCCACTGAAGGCGAAACATATCGCATTAGAATCCCATTACATTTGTAACCTCATCGACGACAAGGACGTCATTATTCACTAGTAGCTACTGCCCGTCTGGTGCAAACCCCGCCGATCTACCCACAAAGATTTTTCCATGTGATGCAACACTTTGATGTCGTCGCTTGCCAAAGAACATCCACTGGACTGCGATGTCAGTGGGAGCGTTGCAGTATGGACTTCGCGTTCAGTCCGGATGGGGACGAGTCGGGTTTGGGGGTCATTTTTGGCTGATGAGGATTATGTACTGTACATTTCGACCGAAGGGTCACAAATTTTTTAATGTCCGGGATGGCCAACAGATTTTCTTTCGATTCAAGGCGATTTTTGCGCACATTAAAAAATCTCGGGTCACCTTCGGTCAAAATGATACAGTATTAGACAGACGCTGTAGCCAAACTCTGCAGTTTGAAGAGTACAGTTGCAGTGTGACCCTGAACTCTCGACCTACAACAGGAAATCGAGCTGGAGCTAGGGACAAGATCTGAATGCGGCCGGCCGACATCATTTGATCTCGGCACCACACAGAGGCTGTGCTGGGCGCGATTGAGGACCTCTGACTCGACCCTCAATTCAGCGCCACTTCCTCCTGTTTCCATGAACGGCCAAGCTTGGGCCAAGCGCACGCTTCTCATCCGCATCCAGACGTCCAGACGTCCAGCGTCCAATGCAGCGAACAGTAACGGTAAATCGACACCTCACGGTTTGCAATGTAGATCTTCTGCTCTACTGGGCTCGTAATTCGTTTCATTCGGGCTCCGGTGTTCCAGCACCTCTCCGCCATGTGCTTTCGTTCCCCTTTGTGTCTGCAACCTGAGCTCGTCCCCCGCCCCAGGCACTTTCAGTCAAATGCACTCTGAGCTTTTAGGGAGGTGATATTCCGACACTACAGATCCAGACTTGGAGTCTCGGAGTTGCTTGCATGCTATGATCCATTCATTGATATTGTCCGAGTTGGGCAGGAAGAAATAGCACCGCTTTCATGCAGCCACACGCCTTGCTCACTTTTGGGTGAGCCAATGAGTGGATTGACTGGATTTTCAGTCGGTGCCGCAGGCACTGCATTCGGCTCAGACTTGGTTAGAAACTGCATTCTGCCAAAGCACGCACGCCCGTTACCGTGGTCACCGAATTATGAGGATTGAAGATATGGCTAGAAGATTAACACCCAAAGAACTCATACAGTTGTTTATGGCTTGCGCCGATTATCATTTGATCCACAGATGCCAAATCGCGCTGGATAGTGAAGATGTGCACGTCAAACAATTATGTAGAGTTCAAGGCAGCGTCATCTGTCAAATGCTCAATCTTCCTTGTCGGTCCATGATTGCTCCTCTATTCACAAAGACTGGTATCATGCCTATCTGAGTCTGTCGCCTCCTCCTCGGTTTCAGCCACTTATGGCATGTCCTTGGCCTCAATAATATACTCGTGATGCTCTAAACAGTTCATTTGAACTTCTGGCACGGGTAAAAAATCTTGAGCCATCGACTTAACTTAGGCTGCATCGAGACTGCCATTGCGCTGCCCAGAACTAGCTTTGACGCATCAAACCTCTGATAAAGATGTCGAAGACTACACAAAACTGGTGCAGAAGCTTATGCAGGAATGGTTACAAGGCGAAATTGACTCGTCTGACAAGCTTTATTTGCTTCACAGACATCGTGAACCTCAAAAGGATAGAGGACTGACCCAAGTTACTTCCTGCACACGGCATTTTCTGACATTGGTGAAGACGCAGAAGCACCCAGAGGGGATTACCTCTGGGTTACTCTCTACACACTTGCTGGCCGTGGAAGTCTTGCGTTACATCGATCACAATCACTTGTATGTCCTCGGACACACTCGCTGATTTACGGGCTAGGTTCTGATCGAAACTATTCATCGACCTTCCAGACCTACACATCCAGATGACGGCACTCTTGAATACTTAATTCTTGAAGGCCATTATTTATCCGAGATCGACTATCCCACTGGTTGCAAATTTTGCGTTCGATGTTCCGGAGTTTTTCGATGCCGTTCCCGTGTTTCGTTTAAACACTTGATTCAGAGGGCTGATCGTGTCAATGTGCTAACTTTTTAATTGCTTCTCTTTGTCCTTTTAGTTCTACGCCGGCGAGTTTGAACGTTTCGACTGACAACTTAGTGCGTGTACATCGGAGTAATCTCTGGGACCGGCGTTCCTGAGCGGGACCGTGCCGTGTAATTCTACCTACCTACCTACCTACCGGGTGCGTTATGGTAGGTGAGAGCTACGCGGTGCGTGTGTGTTCTATTTGACACCGTTCGCGGTTGATGATGCCAAGACATTGCCGATAGGTTCCGGAACTATAGTCCGTTTCAAGCTTGCGCCCAATTTTTTCCTGCACAGCCTTGTCCCAGTTCCTTCCTCTTGGCGCCTCTTGGTGCCCTGATCTCTCAGCAAAGATCGTCACAGCTATCGTCGCGTAGGTAGGTACACGACCCGGTCCGAAATGCGGTGAAAGAAACGGAGTCCGATGCACGAACGTACAGCCGATTGTATCACTCAAAAGCGGACCCTGAAACTAGGCTGTCGCTTGGGCGCAAGCTCGGCAATGTGATGTTATAAAAGGTAGGGGCCGAAGTGCGTGGCATTCATTCTTTTCCCTTCTTCTCTTCTTTGATATGGGTTTTTCTTCGGCGCTGCCTGCTGTTCTTTTCTTGCTCTCGATAACCCCACTCCTCGCGGCCGCGAATGAACGCGACCAGCAACCAGGCGATCTCGATGACGATATAAGTAACGTCCGAAACGTTCGGGTATGTGCGTTGTTCTCCCAGCCTGGCTCGAGTCTCAGACATTCCTCCACAGTATACAGCCGGCCTGTCAATTGGAGGCCAAAGTGGGCTCTGTTTCACTTTAATAAAGGCTCACTCTGATCTTCTCACAAGGCATGAAAGTCATCCTCGACACTGGAAGCACGGATCTCTGGTGCGTGCTGTCCCTTTGTTAACTCCACGCATGGGCTGAACGATACCCGTAGGCTCCACCCCCCCGGTGGTGTTCAGAGCTTCACTAGCACCGGTGTCGCACATAAAATCGCGTATGGCCAAGGTGATACATTTATCAATGGGACCATCGTCACCGCGGAAGTCAACATCGCAGGCCACACAATCCCTAGTCAAGGTGAGTGGAATTTTTCCTTTCATTGCCCATTCTCATCCGACATGCCTGCAGCCTTCATCAACGTGACCCAGGTATGATTTATGCCGTGAATTCGTGGTGCAGCTTTCTCATCACCGCGCATCCTCAGATTAAAGGACTCGACGAATCCGGGAGTGGTATTTACGGGCTCGTCGGGCTCGGCTTCGACAGCCCTACTGCCGGGATTGAGAAGGCCCTCGCGACGGGAGGGCTCGACCCTGCGGTTGGCAAGTCCGTGCTCTCGAGCATCTTTGACCAGAACCTGGACAAGGGCCGCTTCTTCGCCATGTCGCTGTCCCGTCTCGGCGACGCCAAGGATACCGCCGACGCATCCCTAGCCATCGCGGAGTACGACGACAGATACTCTCAGGTTGAGTGGATGGCGAAGCGTCCGGTGTGGCCCGCGACTGAAAAGAGCTGGAGAATTCTTTCCGACGGAGCCACTCTCAATGGTAATACCTTGCCATGGAACGCGAACAGCGCCGCCACACCAAGTGGGCAGGTCTACATTCTCCTCGACACCGGCACCACGAATATCCTCGTGCGTCCGGAGGTTCGCGATGCGATTTATTCACGCGTCCCAGGTGCGGTCCTGGCCAAAAACTCCACTCTCACAAACACCCATTGGAGTGCCGACCGCGATGTGTGGGTTGTGCCGTGCAATACATCTGTGAGCTTTAGCGCGAGCTTTGGGTGAGTGTTTCCGAGTTATCCGGATTCACAAAGCCGCAGCTAATACATTTTTGTTTCAGCGGCCAGCCATATCCCATCCACCCGCTCGACATGACGGAACTGCACACCCAGGTCGGTCCCGACGGAGTCAACTACACCATCTGTGTAGGCGCCGTCACGAACGGTGGAACAATCACCTCCGGCAGCACCGACGCTCTTTACGGCGACTCGTTCTTGCGCAACGTGTACACTGTGTAAGCGGGTTCGCTTTATCCTCCCCCGCGTATGCTGAGGCTAACGTCGTCTATGTAACAGTTTCTCGTTCGGCGACAACGCCACCTCGCCGTACATTCAGTTCCTCTCGCAGACAAATGAGTGGGAGTCGACACAGGACTTTGCGCACGTCCGCCAGCAGCAGCTCGCGAACAGCCCACCCGAGATTGCGCCAGCCGATCTTATTCGCATATTCGGTGGCGTCTCGGTAGGCCCTCAGAGTGTAAGCGAGAACCTTCTCACCGCCGGCGCCACCGTCACCGCCGACTCCTCCTCGCCTTCATCCCCAAACTACATGCCTGCCATCCTCGGCCTCCTCGCCGCGAACCTCCTGGTCGTCCTCGTGCTCGCTTTCTTCGCCGTGATGAGCTTCATCCGCCGCGGCAGGGCGGTGGGTGGGACGCGCTCGCCTAGTGTACACTACGTTCCGGCCAAGATGAAGGACGATTCGCTGATGCGATCGTCTTTCGCGCAGGATAGACCTTACTCGGATAGTTAGGCGTTGAGCATTACTGCTTGCGGAAAACAAACTTCGTAGCTACTTGTATCTTATTGTGTAATCGGTAGACTGCTCTACAGTAAATTAATTTTTCGGACTCCGAGTCCGACACAGTCGGTCAAACACGAACCAAAAATGACACATTGAGCTTGGGTTGGGGCCAAGTTCAGCTTGTGTGCGAGGAATAATTGAAGAACACCCCAAGAAAGTGGGCATATTCGGTGGAGGGAAAAGCAGGCCAACTCGTTTCACCAATCAACAATAGGTTTTTAACGATTCAATCCTTATATTTTGTGAATGCAATGTGGATGACCAAATTTATATGACGGATTCTTTGTTCCTCCTTGTAGCAAAATGCTCGAAAATCCATGCTCTCCTGGGTAGCCAAACCTAAAGGTTCAGCAATAACAACATGCTTCTCTTAGTGCTGGTGCAGTCTGGGGTCTTTTCAAAGTTGGAGAGAAGCTGAACCAAACCTTGCGTTCAGGTTCCACTGCTGATACTCGAACCTGAACATGTGTTCAGTTTGAGTTCAAACCAATTTCTTGAACTGAATCCTCCCATTACTAGCTTCTCTACTTGTGAATGTTAATGCTTTATCAGGCACAAGTTGATTTTTCATCCAGACATACTTTCTTCCTTGCATTCAAACTGAGATTGAACCATATAGCAGATGAGGAAAGCGAGGCACACATGAGAAGGTGGTGTTGACATAGACATGCAGTAGCATGCAAGTCTCGGCAGCCACCATCTAAAAGAATGCTGCAGCATCTGATCTAGAAGGATGAATCAACAGACAAATCCCCGGGTGTGCAGGACTTGCATACGTGTACATTATGCTTCTTGATGACCTTTACATCTTGTTTAACTCCTCTTCCTTTAAGATATTAAGCCTCTGAATAGTAAGCCTCCACCCTCACTTTCATGAAATTCTCATGTTTGGGCAGGTGGATTTAAGAGTAGATAGAGCAATTGAACCAAGTTGCTGTGTTGGTGGACCCGGAAAGCATACCACCACATCCCGCTTTCACATTGTCGCCCCCGCCCCCCCCCCCCCCGGTGCTCCTCTCTTAATCCTCCTAAGAGCATGCACCTTCAATGTAAATATTAGCCACACTAACTACTGTCACGACCAGAGTTCGGAGCATTCAAACGGAAGAGACCTGTCTGTCATGGTTTGACTTTTTCCCCAATGGTGAATACCTCTCCACATCAAAAGCATGATCATATTGAACCTTTGGACAGCGGTTGAAGGTGGAATTTGGAATATTATTTTCATCTAATATAAAAGAGATACATAAGTGCGAGTTCCCACCGGGCAAAGCCACAGCCCTACACCCAAGTCTTAGTGGGCTTTACGGCAAAGCGCGCTACCATGAGTTATCATCGAAGCAGAGGAATAGGCGCTAAAACATGAGGGCCCATTGTTTGGCATTGTGTACACTTTTATAGGTGCGCGCGCTCAAAGATGAGCTTGTTAGATAGACAAGTCATGCCACCGCTTCGCTCCGGCACCTCTGAACGGGGAAGAAATACATATTATTAGAGAGTTTGCGCAGAGCCACCAGATCAACTGGTGGCTATTTTTTCTCTGCAGCCAGCACATCTCTCGGGGTCTTCTAGCCACCATATATAGCCCCTGTGGAGAGGATTGCATAGTGGCTAGCTCAAGTTGAATGACTGTCCTACACACGGGAGAGAGGAGCCACCAGTTAGACTGGTGGCTCTGCGCAAACTCTATATTCAAGATACGAGCGCACGCTACAGAAATATAACTCTATGGGGAAGAAGATGGAGAGCAGAGAATAAGTATTCCGCATATCCCTGTGGAAAAAAAGTTTGAATGAAGGCTTACACCCGAAAGAGGCCTTGAAAATATAAATAACGAGGCGTGACCGCAAGTTAATCTATGACTGAAGAAATTAACAGAATTGTAACTGTAACGTGGACTAGACACCTGAAACCCGCAATATAGTCTGAGTTCACGTCAATCAAACCATCGGAACTGTAAACGCACTTCTTCATCGTGGTCTCCTTCATACAACGCCGCCATCATGATTGTCTTGAACCATGAATATGGGCAGAGTAAATCCATTACATGCAAGCTCGGGCATGGCAACGCATTGCCCGTCCAGTCCCATTGTGGGACGAAGATGCAGGTCTCCCAACGGGATCAGTCGGAAATCTGAAGAATATTTAGCGTTCTGGGCAGAGGTATGAAAATCGACCTACCGGAAGACATAGGGTGAGCAGCGGTGTAGCCTTTCGTGACATCGTTGAAGGTACCACCGCCTATGGTGAAGTGCGATCCGGCGAAGAAGGCGCCGCCGCACCTAAACTAAACGCCACTGAGACGAGTGATAAGGAGATCTCACCCAGAATCATTCGTCGCGGGGTGGGCCGGGAATTCAACAAACGCCCCGGGTTCACAAGCATTGTGCGTTCGAATTAAGAGCCGTAGGTTATCATGGAAGCCCAAACACGTAAAGGCACGCACCTGCGACTCGGACGCGTTACGCGGCTCGCGGGAACCTTCGGTTGGTATGTAGACTTCGTGATCATTGGACCCGTAGGGCACGCGTCCACGTCGTATGATACACTCCCGGGAGGGTCAAGAGTTCAATGGATGCTACAACACTAGCGATTCCACAGCAGTAAAATGAAGGTCAATCTTCCGAACGAGAAGCAGAGATTAAGCGTAGACTTGGATAGCCGCAGCTTGAACGAAATTGCTGTTCAAAAAATTTGCAAGGATCGGTGCATTGGAACAGGATGGGTTTTTTTTTGACAGAAAAGAGCCACAGAACAGCAGCCAGAAGTGACGCCAGATCCCAGAAAAAGTCTCGCAGAATTGCTGTTCCAGTACATTTGGGAGGGTCAGGAGAAATTGACGCGGGCTGACGCGCACTGACGCGGATTGACGCGGCGGTGGCTGTGCATTGACGCGGCGTCCTAAAACTTGATATTTCTCCTTCCTCACAGCCTAAATATGTTCTCTACTGACCCCTCTCGAGGTTCTGAAACGATTAAAGGACTAGATACACGAGAATGGGGTCACAACTTCATTTCCCAGGTAATATAGTGCTTTTTTTTGAGGTATATGTCAACACTACACTCACTTGTAGCAGTTGCACAATCTGGGGAGCAAAAATTAGCGTATTTGGATGAATTTAAGACTGATAAAACACCACAAGAAATTCTGTCTGCCGCGTCAACTCTGCGTCAGCTGCGCGCCAGTGCCGCGGCAGTGCGCGTCAATGCCGCGGCAGTGCGCGTCAATGCCGCGGCAGTGCGCGTCAACGCACGCCAGTGCCGCACGAGTTGCCTGGGCCTATACTCCCACATGTATAAGATATTTCACGATGTACGAGGCAAAATTACAGCTTTCAACGGTGCAAATCAAGTGTTGTTGCGAATATTGCTAAAGATCGCATTAAACTTGATGTTATCAGGCTGGGAACATTGGTATAATTAGCGGGGTGAGTCAACAAGTTACCTGCGCACATCGCGAGACTCAGTAACAACCTCAAGACTTCAAGAACTTCAGGTATTCGGTGTATCGTCTCAGTTCCATGTACTTTGGAAGTAGGCGACATCACATGTTCATGCTGGAAGTGGGCTCAGCGATGGAGACGCTGGCGGATGCCCAGGGCTGGAATTCACGGGCACGAGGAATGGACGAAGCCAGACCTTGAAGTTCAATCTTTGGACCTGGACACATTTGACGCGTTAAATATGTCAAAAGGAGCCCGAAAGGGTTGTACGTAGTGAGAGACCATGTTCCGGGTTTCAAAATGTCGTGATATTTGCCATCGGGGACGTCATTCTGAATCGTGACGCGTGGGGGGTGAGTAGTGGCACCTACTACGGGTGACATTGTGTGCTTGAGTTGAAAATTATGTGCGGCACCCTTCTATATTAGGTGTGCGCCGCGTCTGGTCTGGTATATCCTCGCGTTGGAAAAGAGTAAAACTATACAACCGCAACATTGCAATCACTTGCACAAAAAGCAGTTGAGCAGGGAGAAACTCGGTAACCCTAGCAAAGTGCGATGTTGCCAAAATGTTCGTACTTCCAATCCATGCTGTAGCTGCAAGGTCTATCAGGATAAATATGTTTAAATCTCCCAGGTCCATCGTAGGATGCTGTCTTACCTTTTGTAATATCAGGCATGATCCCCCCCACATACTTCCCTCGCACATTTCTGAAGTCAACCAAAGAGGTCCGGACGTTCGGATGGAGGACAGCGAGTAATTGCGATTAATATTACTGTGTGTCTTGATGAAATTATGTGCTTGTACTGGCAAAATGCCGACCAAGTACCGAAATATGCCGAAGTTTTGGGTAGAGATTTTTTGCGTCCAAACGATGTATTAGGACTAGAAACCGCTCCCACAACTCGATTTTAGCCTCAAAATGCAACCGTTCAGTAGTTATGGGCGGCGCATCAATGCCGCGTCAATGGCACAGCCACTGCCGCGTCAGTCCGCGTCAGTGCGCGCCGGTCCGCGTCACCCCGCGTCAATTTTACCATACCCCATTTGGGAAAGAGACAAAGGACGACGAATCTGAACGGGTGGGAGGAGCTCCTTTATATAGAGCATCTTCGGCAGGAATGCGTGGGCCCGGCGCGATGCAATAGAATGACGCTGCGGTTTCGCTGCGCCGTAGGGAGCAACAGCTGCGATGAGCTGTGTTCTTTCGAGAAATATCCGCGCATGGGTCAGCTGTTGGGTCACATGAGTTTCTCGAGGGAAATTTAAAGAAAAAAAGGAGAAGGGCGCGGATGGTCATCAGAGAATTCCGAGAGGAAGACGAAAGGACTTTGGGATGAATGGAGAAAAGTAAAAACATGTACAAAGAATCGCGAAGCATCTACCGTTTCTTTAAGCAAATCGACGGCTTTCATTTGGCACTCTTTGGCTTCATCCCCTTACAGCTTATCCCCTTCCTCCCACCTCTCGCTAAGTTCTCTTTCACTGCATCAAATGGCTCACGGTTTATACAGCAGTTCCACCCGATTCGTAATATAGATCCCACGGAGCCCGAAATTTCAGATCTCAAAAGCTGTAGAATCGAAGCCAAATTAGGACTGTTCAGAAGATCACCAGATACCAGCCAGCCCGATTTGCGACAAACAATCTCATCGGTGCTCTCGTGATAGAAGGCAGAGCTGCGGGATTAAACCTAAACGAGAGTCTTGAGAAGAGGAGGCAGATCCTGTGGCGCAACAGCTTTCGGACTTCTGCCGGGAGTCCACGTTGACACCTCTCACATAAAAGACCTGTCCACTCAATTCTCCCTTGCTTTCAGCCTCGCCCACTCCTCGACCCGGTATGCGAACCCCGTCTCAATGCAATACCGATTCCTTCAATTTCTATCTACCCTCAAGCATTTCAAGCCCTCAACGCCCTCAATTATGTACGCCAAACTTATTTACCAGCTGTGTTCACTGCCGTTGTGCTGCTCTGCTGCCCTGTCACTGGAGTATCAAGCCCTCCGTCAACTGTTTTTCTTTCCTGAACCTCCGCCTCCCTCATTGTGCTCCAAACCGCCATCATCACGGTCGAAGGTTTCAACGTGCGCTCAAATATCTGCGCCGTCACGTAATTTCCCTGACTGTTGTCTTGCTGCTCTTGCCGGGCGAAATAATGTTGCAGCAAAAAATTCTGGCTGGCAGCACCGAACTCTCTTGCGTTGAAATTGGCCTCACCCGTTGAAGCTGATCTTTGTTCAACATTGTGGCTATGGTTGTCGATGTCTTTGTTCGGCCTGCAGTCAAACGAAGCTTGAGCTACAGCTTTCGTCAATATACACCTTCTGCTTATTAGTGAGCGTCGTCCAAGTCCACGATGATTTGCGATTCAATTCGCGGTGAATCCGACGGGAGCCAGGTGCTACACTAAGTCCACTTTTCACTTAGCTTGGCTGTGCCATACCGACACTGAGCTTGGAGCACCACTCATTCAAGGTCAATGCACAGTGTTCTTTTGACTTGACTGGGAATTTCAGATTCTGCCCCCCCCCCAACATCAAATCTCATGCAGAGAATGCGCTCTGAACCACATTACCTACAGATTTGTTCCAATATCTTACGGCTCTACTATTTCTGTAGTCCCTGCTTCTATCAAGAAAAATTTCTCCTTTGCTCTCGTCGTAGCGAGCGCCGGAGCGAAGCGCAGGCACATCTTGTTTCGTTAAAGAACGGTTAATGTGATTGATACAGCGGGGCCAGCCGTTGATGCGAAAGATGGAAACCAAAGTTGTGGCCCGATATACCCAAAAGCGGAGTTTAAAAAGCTTAAAACAGGCAGGGATAATTTTATAAAGAGAGAGAGAGATACTCGCTCCAGAGTAGGGAAGATGCCTTGCGGTGTAAGCGAGCAACCGAAACTCGGCGTGAAAGAACATCTTGGATGCCCGATGTCGCAGGCGGCTGTCTGCTGCTGTCTTGGGCAGCTGAGGTGTCCACGCCAAATGTCCGACAGAACCCTATACTTTGAACCCTATACTTTGAACCGTGGACGTCATTTCTATGAAGTTGACATCTGCGGGGGCCGTATGGTCCTGGTGTATAAAGACAGCCAGAAATGGATAGTTCTTCAGCTTGCATCAATGTCACTCATCTTGGGACTCCTCGCGGTGAGCTACCACTCAACTTCAGTTGTGGTCATTCACTAATCACCTGCAGGCTCTTATCGGCAGCATTTTTCTTGTCCAGGCCGAGGCAGCTGTTCCCACCCCAGACTTCGTAAAAATCTTCCCTGCCGGAAACATCGCCGTCGTACAGACGCAACAAGGCAGCGACACGCGTCTCTTTTTCCAACTATCTAATGGCACTATCAGATGGGCAGCCATCAGCGGACCGCTCGTGACTGGAACCTTGTACGACGGTGGAAACCTCGTGCCAGCGGAAGAGGCAGCACTCGGGACGCCCATGGCCGCGGTATCGAGTGGAACCACGGCTTTCGATGAGGTACGCGAGAGCTTTCATCCTGTTGCACGCTAATTTTAACCATCTTACTAGATTCGTCTCTACTTCGTCTCATCCTCCAACATCCTCAGCGAATACATATTTGACTCGGCGGTGGGATGGCGAGGAGGACCTTCATGCACGATCTGTATCACAATCGAGAACTTTGTGGTCAATCCGGGGAACCATGTATTGTACGCGATGTGGAACACTGCACCAACAGCGCAGAATCCTACAAGGTTCCGCGTTGGGTTCACCGGTGCTGGGGCGCCAGATGGGCTGACTGAGGCTGATTGGGACGATGTGCATGGGTGGAAGCTAGGAGATTTGAATTGAGGCGATAGCTAGCTCGTATTTGGTTGCAATCCATGTCATTTCGTTTGCATGAGGCTCCGGGCCGAGTGATGGGAACACTCTTGTCGTCAGTGGTCACTCACCAGCCTTATCCCCACAATGATACTTATTTGCACACTAAACTTTGGAGGTTAATTTGATTGGAACACGTATTTTTTTATAAGTACGAGATTTAAATAAGTATTCAGAGCTAAGTTGGGTCCGCTGCTCGTATTACCATACTAGTACTCTGCGAGGAAGTTGAATTCCATGCAATTACTCAAGCAGGGAGGGTCACTTAGGACTGTAGGTTAATTTTTACGAGCACTGTACACGTTTTAGCAACGATCAGATACTGTGAATGTGGACTTACCTTTGGTGCGGACTTTTTTTAGTGGGACCCGCAGCCGTAGCGTCGGCACACGGGTAGATGGTGTACGTTTACGCTTCCGCACCAAGATATTTTTCTCGCTTAGCTCTAGATCGATATCTTGCGGTCCAACTGGCGCTTCATTATCTCCAACATATTTGCGGTGTGTTCGTCGGGATCATCGTGAGAGGCGTAGGACGCCGGGAGCGGCGGAAGAGGTGGGAACTCTTGTGACAGCCTATTGAAAGCAGATTGATTGACCTTGTAGAATTATTCAGCAGTTGATTTTTCCTGTGAGATAAACGTACCAATACATCCATGGCATCGTCATTCGCATAAAGTGGCGCTGGACTTGCAAAGGTGGCCCGATATATTCCAGTTCATCGTCGTCTTCTCCGTCAGCATCATCGTCGTCTCTGTCAGGACCGGCCGTCTGATTTCGAGCACAGTACCGTTATAAGTACCGCTATTTCTTCAGGGATCGGGGCCATACTTCAAGAAATCGAACATTGAGAGGTTCATGCTGGCCAGAAAGGCGTCAGAATCCCAGGAATTGCTGAACAGTCCGTCCACGACGTCCATGTCTGTCCAGTCCATGCCGGTTGTCCAGTCTAAATTGGGTCCCATCTGACCATGTGAAGCAGACGGCATGAAATCTTAGGTTCGAAAGTTGCGGTCACAGGTCATACCCCCATTCGAATTGATCGAAACTCTACAGTATCCTTGAGCACTGCGCTGCTCATTTGCTGTACCATTTTCCATTAATCGACAGCACGAGGTTTGCGTCTTGCGTTCCGGTACGTCGACTTACATTGTATTGTTATTATCAATAACGCGACGGTAAAGTGATCTTCACCCACGGGAACCACCAGCAAGCGCAACCTTGGCCCAGAGCGCTGTGGATGCGGTTAACACACAGACGTCGTTTGCTGACTCTGACTCTGGCGATGACATTTTCTGCAGAAGGCTCTACGAAGGCTTTGACCTTCACATTCCCGCAGGAAATAGTTAGGCACAAACCAGATGAGCCTCAAGAAAATTGCGAACCTTGTCTTTGGACAACCGCTGCCGGAACTCGGAGCCCCCAGGCGTCGCAAGGGCCGCGAGTTTCGTTTCCAAGCCAGCGAGGTTGTTGGGGCCCAAAGAGAAACGGGCGAGCAGTTCATTGGCCGGGGGCGGCGCCTGGCTAAGGAATCCACTGGGAGCAGTCGGATGACTCTCATAGATTGTCATGCTGCCGAGGAGCCTGCGCTGACGGAAAAGATAGTAAAAATCAACGGTTGCAGCAGCTGTGATTAAATTTTGCCACGAAATCGTATATCATCTAAATTTAATTTCCCCACATTTTCGTTGTGCATAAGAAATTTAATTTTCGCACATTGTGCTACAATGAGATATTAAGTGGCGCAATTGACAGTGAATAGTATGGTAGCAGCTGTGCCTTATGAGATTTAATTTTACGGGAAGATTAATTTTGCGATAAGATTAAGTTCACGAATAAGATTAATTTCAAGAACAAGATTGATTTTCTTGGTCCAAGTGGCAAAAGAAAGACCAACAATGAAAATCGAACTCAAGACCTAGTTAGCGGAGGGATGAAGAACTGCCCCAGCACTTTACCACTAGACCAAGTACGTGTTGCCATAGCAGCTCGTATTTCCCACTATAGCCAGCACCCAGGCTAGGATAACAGAAAGCATCCATATTCTAAGTTCGTTTCATGTTGTGGAGAGTATGCATAGTTGCACTCAAAATTCAGGGACTTAAAATTAATTTTTTTCGAAGATTAAATCTTCAAAGATCAAATCAAACTGCTTTCCTAAGGGTTTTTTATTTAATTGTCCTAGGTCAGATTCACCACCTCTAGATTAAAATCTTTTGGAAGATTAAATCACCCATGACTTTTGTGAGTCCTTATTTCTCTAGGCTTACCAGATTAATTTGCCAATACAGAGTATGATGTACCAGGTCGTGGTGCTCTAGTGGTAAGGGCCCATCCTCGAGAGGCGATTGCGTAAGCGCTATGGTAGTGTCTCCTATTCGACCCGGCTGGGGACAGTTCTTTTTCGATCCAGCTTTGTCAGTTTAATCAGATTTAATCTCTAAGAATTTAATCTCCATGCAAGTTCTGAAGATTTGTAACGAGCTGTGCGAAAATTAAATTCTATGCCCTACATCTTATGCACAACGAAAATGTGGGGAAATTTAATTTGGATGATGTACGATTTCGTGCGAAAATTTAATCCTATCTACTGATATCACTGTAAAAATTGTGCGGAGAGCCATCATCGCGACGCAGGAGGGCGGACGAGGACACGTCCGTTATGGGCCTCTGGATCTGGTCTTATAATGTCCCCTGGTAATACATACTGCATTTTCCCGCACCTTCTCAGCTCCGAAATCCCATACTGTGGTGAATAGGACAGGACAGGACGGGGTAGAATCCCAAGTTCGTGCTCGGAGTACGTGATCCGAAGAATACTCTGAGCTCGCTGCTAGATTTTCTGGAAACTATCTTTACGACCATCTTCAGCTGACGCCCCAAGCATGAGAAAGTAGTCACTGGATCGGGGTGAGATGAGATGAATAGAGAATCAGGATAAAGCTAGGCAAGTTGAAAAGCCACACGACAGTAGAATTGTAAGAGTATTCGGAGGGCAGGGCCTATCATTGAAAGGCAGCGGTGCCATGTCAGCGAAGCGAATTCAATGACGCTCGGCTTTGATGGCGTAGACAGCAGTTTGGAAATGGAAGCAGGACTACCGTGTATGCTTGTAAGAAACTGGCAAAGAACCTCAGTCAGTATAGAATTGCAACAACTGCGAACACGCACAACCTCCGAGAATCATGTGGCCTGGGTACTCTCCAACATTTTGAACATCGATTCCAACCTTGCTGTCGGTGTACCAGAACACCGTATACAATTGTTTCCCGGGGTTGTGCCTCATGTGACTGATTTGGCGGCTGAGAACCTCCGATCGGCGGGCAAGGTAGTCTTCATGCAGGAGCGCACGTATGAAAGAGAGCTTTCGGCTGCTCAGTGGGTCGGCGTACTCGAGAATTCATACCATTAGGGTCGGCGAGTTGTGAAGAGAAAAAACCAACTCACTCGAGGCTCGCAATGTTTGGCATTTGGGCGCCATTCCTTGATTTGGCATGCCACCGAGCAATTCCACAGGCTTTCGCAGTAAGAGCGCCGGCCCATCAGCGGTTTGGTACGGATAACATCGCACTGTCTCGATGGATCAATACCTCACGGTCATAAAAATTAGTGTACTCACAGATCCATTGTCGCAAGCCCGCCTGGAGACCGCGTTCTCGTATTTGGATAGTACTCCAGCGCGCTGGACAACGAGCTTGAGAAGTATCTCCCAGGGTTGGTGGAGAAACGAGCTATGTAGTCTCGCAAAATGCATGGCCTGTGCGAGAGGTGCATGCATGGGGAGTAACCGCGTTACACCGGTGCAATCCACCAAGGCGACAGGCAAGATTTGGGTCAAAAAGTTTTGACTGGGCGAACGGCCTGAGAATCAGAAAAGCGGCAGGAGATGTCCATCAACGTTTCCAGAAGTCCTGCCTTCAGAGACTCCAACGGCCAGTAGTACGTCGACCTTGTTGGCGGTGATCTTGTCGACCCTATTACCATGCCCATGAGAGCGCACAGGCCGTCGTTTAGCCGGCAGGGGCGGGTAAGACTTTTCAATTCTCCGACACTGCCGCCAATGGTGGAGACCGCGTCAGTGAGAACCGAGACGATGCTACAGTGCAGTAGTGACGAGCGGAACGAATCAGCTTCGGGTTTGAGGATGAACCGGATCGCGCCGGCAAGGTAGACGGCATCTTTGTGGGCCAGGAGGGTAATTTGGCTGAGTTTGATGTGTTGGACGATGACCAAAGACATGTAGGAGGGTCCGCCGGCACCGACGATGAGCTCTGGCGTCTTCACGAGTAATCCGAGCGCGACCGAGAAAGCGACACAGCTTGAGAAATGCGGCATCACCGAACAGGTCCGTCCGCTCCAATATCTCCCGCTAAGCGTGGCCCACCAAAGCCCACAATCCTTCCGCGGAATTCAACGGCCCTTCTGCATCCTCGTACAGGAACTTTTCGACGATGCAGAAGAAATTGATTGGACCGAGGTCGCCATCGGAAAACAAGCCCGGATCGTGTTCACACCGGAGCTGAAATAGTTGACTAACTGCCCAAACTGTAGGCCAGAGGGCTTCCGGACCTCGGGATGTATCTCTGGGATGTGAGATATCCCGGCGATGGCGAGAGCGATGCGATGGAAGTTGGTGATCACGTCAATGATCGTGTACAGCGATGGTAGCATAGAAAACTGGAAGCAGAAGAATGCGATCTGCCTCAGGCATCCGAAGTATCGCCCCACTCATCGTTCGAAGTGATTCCAAAGAGCCATTCGCCACTTCATTGGCCTTCCTCTTCAGATACCCATTGCGATGAGCAAGAGCAAGGGGAGTGACGATGCTGTGGCTTAAACGCAAGGCCCGAGGCAGCTGCGATAGATTGCTCAGGCGCAGAGAGGGGTGCATGGGTGGAAGAAGCAAGCCGCCAGAGAGAATGAAAGCGAGTTGATAGTTTGAAGCGAGTTGATTGGATCACTGCATCAACACTGCCACACTTCTCCTCTCTCTCTTCCTTCATTTGCGCGTGGCACCAACTACTAGGATTACTCTGCAATCCTACCCGCTCCAAGCCTAGTGTTTAGTCTTGCATATTCCTGGCAACCTCCTATCCTGATGCTCAGCGTTCATCAGTACATCCGGAACTACTAGTCAATTCGCGCCCTGAAGAGGAGTTTTGATTCCCTTCTCCAATTATAAGCCGCCCACAGGTTTCACCGGTACCGCCAACCGTCTCTCTATACATTTCCCCGGCTTTCCCCCACGTTCTGGCCTATCATCTCGTCAACCTCCCTTCCTATCCATTGCTCGCGGCCTTCCACGTGTCGCACCTTCAGCTTCCCCGCCTATGGAATACGCTTTCCCGCGCCCAATACCCTATCCCGTTTCGCGACTGCAACAGGATCGATCTGCGTTCATAAACGGCGAAAAGACCCGTCAACACCAATCTTCGCTGTCTTGGCATTTCGCGTCATGTCAGCGTCTGCTTCTGCAGCGCAGATTTCGCAGCCGCCGCCCCAGATCCCCGTCACGGTTTTGTGCCTCCCGTGCATTCTGTACTGTGAAGCACGAGTGTCTTTCCTAACCCCTCCTCTTCCACGATTGAACCAAGACTACGGCGCCAACGACTTGGTGCGTTGCGAGCCCGATATCTGATTCGTCACAGATTTCACCGTCTTACGTTTGATAGACACCGCTGTCTTCGTAACTAATATCGTGCATTCTGTGCTTTCCCGTCAAATGCAATGTGCGAATCCGGGTCTCCTCCGTCCCACGCGGTACGACCCTAGGCCTGTTCTCGTTAACGTCTTTCGTGCCTCTTCTCTTCTCGATGTCACTTTCCGCACTCCCAGATCCGCAGTCGATACGATACAAGCGTCCGCCGTTCCCTGTAGATGGTTATCCCTCTCCGTGGGGCTCCCCCAGAGATTACTATTGGCGCAAAGCCACAACGGTTGATTCAATCCGCTCGCTCCCGCCTGGTGGTACAGTGTATTGGCTCTGCTCCGTTGGCTCATTCTATCCCTGCCCTAGCCTCGACAGCTCCCAAGTTTCGTATCGTGCAATTCCGCGGCGCGTCAACACATCCGACGCGAGTCTCGATGCTCGCCCTGCGCGGGCTCTCGCTAAGTCGCCGCCAACTTCCAGCGACGTGCATTCTCGGTTTGAACCATACTAATCCTCCAACACTCTTTCATGCGTTCTCAAATGTGTCAACCCCATAATACCTCAAAGTAATTTTTCTGTGACGAATAGCAAGACCGGTTGCCGATTTATTCGTCTCAACCTGCCCTGTTCACCGAGTCGGCAGGAGCTCTCGATTTCGTGCTTTCTTAAAATTTGTTCCGTGCCAGTCCTTTATGAACCGTTTTCATAATTCCCTCTCGCACGTCCGCTCCATTCACTGTCGAAATTTATCGACCATCTCGTTCACAAGTTGTACATGCCCCCCCCCCCTCTCCAAGTTCATATATGTCACTCCTTCAACGTAAATCGCGCCGCCTCATCCTTGTCTCCTTCTCTCCATGACCCTACCTCCCCTGCTTCAAGTTTATCACAGGTGCCCTCAATGGAATCAGCTCCGCTCGAGCAAAAGACACGTTGGTCTTTGTTGTCCTCTACACTCGGTGGTCAACGGAGTTTCCGCTCTCTTTCTCTCGCCTCAATTCGCGAGCTGATACCCCTTCAAATTTCGGCCCCTCCGTGCATTTCCACCGTTCTTCTCGTGCTGATCATAATCTTCCCAGGTCCTCATTGAATTCTCAAATAGTTTAACCCTAACGCGCAATACACGTCATACTATTTGCGGCCTGTGCTCGGTTGGTATCTCTCACTCCATTGCTACTGCCTACAGGTCAATGATACATGGAATACAGAATGCAGTACAGAATGAACACGTAAAGTACAGCTACTAAATGAAGGAATAATATCCAATATACTGTTTAGCGCTCCTCTTCCTTCTCTCGTATAGTATTTGAAATCAGCAGGGGCGTCAAACGTATGGCCGTGTTTGCTTCAGATAGGTCATACACAATTTCTCCGTCCCCGCGGTATGACCTAGGCAGCGCTGCAGGATTTGTCGGTCCATCAAAATCAGTTTTGCGTGCTGAGATTATATCCGAGGCATATATATTTTCTTTGACCCCATATGATTCGGAATATGGTCTGGAGTACCCGGAATGGGCATTCGATCCAGCTTCAACAGTATATTCCAGGATGGACTGAGAGTGGGATATAGACCATTTCGGAATCTTGAACGAATCTGGCGGAAGAATGCGGCGAGTCATTGTAAAGACCGTGACGTTCACGACCCCCGACAGCAAGAAGACAGTATCACTATTGAGCAGAGCTGTCAGAGCAGATATTATTCATGGAATAGGACTCGCCAGAACATGGTAACTTCGAAAGGAACGTCATGACCAGCGAAAGAGCTGAATCGTGCGGCAGCAATGGGCAAAATGATGATCGTGTAAGCCACCTAAATCCAGTCATCAACCGGTGCTTGCATTACGCTAAAGCCTAATTACCGGATACCTAAAACAAGCGTTAGCTATAGTGCGATATTCGATCAGAAATTCACCCACAAAAGCATTTGTTTTGATAGGGTCAGAGGTCGGTTTTCGTGATTTCCGCGCGATCCTGGCAATCTGGCACTGGCAGTCTTGCGGAATGAAACACGTCCGCTTCCGAATTCGATATTACCACGCATCCGAAGGAAAACCAGGGTGTATAGCACAAAGCTGAATCCGGCGGCAATAAACATCTGTGGACCGGTAAACATACGCGAGGAGAATAAATGATTCGAGACTTACAAACATGTAATCCAGTCTAAGTCGCGTCAATAGTGATTGTAATCGAGGTAAAGCATGACATACGTGATATGTGAAGTAGTGTATCCTGGAGAGATCCAGCACCAGTAGCCTGAGATACCGTCTATCCTGAAGGTGAGCCAGAAGCCAATGGATCAAGGCAGCGGACTGACAAAATGGCCCATGGAGATGGGTATTCTGAGCCGTAGGACCAATTATCACAATAAGGCTAATCCCACACCAGCCTCCTAACAACGTCGTCCAGAGAGCGACGCGACCTGGCTGGAGCCCCAAGCAGACGTGGCAGAACGTGTGGAGCGCAATGATGAAGGTCCAAAATGCAGTAGCAACATCCGCAGTCTGTTTCAAAACGCCTAATTCCACGTAAGATTGCACAGAACGTGCACAGAGTAACCCTCACCTTGTATGGTACAGACATTTCCGACGACCACAGTCATATCTCGGATCCAGCTTGCGTTCATAATCGACCCGACGGCCTGGATTAGGTCGCTGAGGAGAAGGGAAATCAAGTATGCCGCGACCTGAATGAGGTGATCAGCGCCAGACTGAGAACAGAACGAGGAAGGAGTACAGACATGAGAACGGACGAAGAGGTGCGGGTACTGGTGAATCTTCCACGCGCGGGTATTGAACGCCTGGTGAAGTTAGCAGTGATTCTTCACTCCATGAAGATTATCGCCCGTACTGATAAAGATATAGCCAGCAGAAGGCCGACGACTGCGGTGAGTGAAAGGCAGGAAACGACGACAAGGACCTATGAGAATTCAAAAACCATGTCGGCGCACCCGCTGAATTTCAAGCAACTCACGGTTACGCCGTGTGCTTGTTTCAAAGTGTAATCCTGGCGAAGAAGCCATTCTGAGCCGTCCGGCAGCGTTGTATTCGACATTGTGAAAACGCTATCCGGCAATTACTCTGCTGTTTGTAGGAAGGGTGGACCTCGCGAAGATGAAAGCGAAGACGACAGAAGCAGAACTTCTGGGAGAAACCTTTACTGAGTGGATGATGAGCGGCGTTTACCTATGATTAAGATCGCTCCCACCAATGCTGGATTAAGATCTCTCCCACGTAGAGATTGGCCCATTACGACGGTTCAGCTATTGTAAACTTATCCTGTCCATGCAGTAGTGCGAACCGTTTTCGAGCTCCACCATCTCCGCTCTCACCGAAATACTTGCCGAGATCCATCCTATTTGTTTAATATTTAAACTCTTTGCCAACCCTGCTGACTTACGACGATTGGGATAAGGTTATGGCCGCGAACCACGGTTCTTTGAACTCGTCCCCTCTAAAATTCCGTCAATGCAGGATCATTCGTAGAACCAGCTCCCGGCCGACCCCGGAACACATGCCGCAATTCCGGCGCTCCCGCCATTATGTCCCGAACACGAATCAGAGAGCAACGATCAAGTTCGTACCTTGCCCTTTGCGCCAATTATAATTCTTAACATGAATCAACGCACCCGGTAATCAGTTCTCCCGCTCTATACACTCCATTTATAGTTCAACCCAAAAGTAGTATGCAAACACCCACGGTCTTTTATTTGTTCCAGCGCCCATTGAGTTGGCCTGTGGTCTCGTTCCGCCTCGCAATGTTTAATGTACGTCGCGCTGCACTGACTTGTACCTCCGTGGTCACTCCAGTGAATCTGTGGGGAACGCGCCCTTGTGCCAACAGAAGAAGAAATCTTTGTTCCGGAGTCTATGGGAAATTTTTCTTATCTCTCAATTATTTCTTACAAAAAGTACCGAATCAGACAGACTCTGTTTATAGTTCAACCCAAACGTTCGGAAGCGCCCACATTCTCTTTTCTAGCGCCGACTCAGCGCTAATGAATAGCCTGTGGCCGCCTTTGGTTTGTACCCTATTACAGTATTACATCTCCAAGTGCAATGGAAATTGTTATTGTTCCCCTCCGGATCCCGAGACTTTGGCGGTGGAGGATACAACAGCTCGCGCTGCTCGGAGTGTTTCCACGCAGTCACCCGTTATCAGAGGATATCGGAGTTAGGACGAAAGGAATGCAGCCGTCCGCTCCACAGTGATCGGCCACAACTACGCAGTCCCGCCTTCTAAATGCCGTCATATCTGCCGCGTTCCAAATCTAGGTGCATCTGCTGGCCGAGGATGATGCACGCTTCCCTACCATTTCCGAATATCCCGCTGACCATGATCAGGACCTGCGCGTCGCCGGCGTTGAGTGATCCACTCATAGTCTGGCAGCCTGGTCGGCAACGACCCCCGCAGCCGCGGCAGCGAGCACAAAGAGAATACCGGGAAACATTAGCTTGTTTGCGCTGGAGCCATTAGAGCCAATTGGCATTGTGCGAACTGAGAAAACAGAGGAAGGGTAAGTTGACTCATTTCCGGCTTGTTAACGCTCCAGTCGAATTCAAACCCGACTTCCGCATCTTCATTCCTCAATCCAAGGCATTACAATCAACGTGGTCGTGTTTAGCCTCAGCGACTGCAGCTGCGATACTTGCACCTAACCGACGTCGGTGGGCGACGATTTCGCATTAGCTAAACATCTTCATCAATAGGGACGGTCAGAGTAGATTTTAACTGGGCGATTCTGACGGCGATTATGGATGTGATTCTCAAATTATTAAGTGTGGGAGAATCGTCGAAAACCCAGAATCGCTTTTGAGGCGATTCTCGATGTAGAAGCTCCTCTGGAGGAGCTTCTACAACGATTCTGATTGCGATTACGATTGCGATTCTCGTTCATCACAAACTGTCCATTTCATCACAAAATTACTGGCTTCGTAACATTTTTTCTGTTTTCAGGTGCGATTCTCCCCTGTTGCCGTCAAACTGTTACGGTTTTCTGAATGATAATTTCCGTAACCCTACGGAAAACATTATGAGCCGCCCAGGTAACCAAAGACAATTTTTTATGGCCTTCAATTTGAGAGGTTTTGATTATTACGCCCAGAATCGCCTCAGAATCGCTTCCGGAATCGAAATAGGAATTGGTGCGGTCAAAGTTGGGACGATTGTCCCACGATTCTGCCAAAAAAAAAGTCTGAGAATCGTCTCAGAATCGTTTCCATAATCGCCGTCAGAATCGCCCAGAAGCGTCTACTCTGACCGCCGCTAATAGGGAGCTCTATATAAACAAGAGCAGCTCGAGTCGAAGCGGAGACCGGAGTCAGATGCGAGCACAGTCAGCCTGGCTCACGAGTCCAGGGCTTCTCTCTCAGAACAAACATAGGAGTAGCGGAGCAAGCCAAATGGTAGTCTCTCTCAGACAGACGCTATGACTGAACGCTCGTTCCTCGCTAGTTATAGCCAAATGAATAGCTCGAACAACCCTCGCCTTAAGCTCCAGAGCTGGTAGTAAGAGAATCGGGTCATCGATGTTAGTGGATGAGTAGTATTACCGCGGTCAGGTTCTGAACCGATTCTGAATCTGAACCGAAAACCGAGCCCGAATTCGGGTTCAGTCAATCGCTAAGAACCGGACCGAACCCGAAGTTCGGTTCGGGGTTGAGAGTTTTCAACTTTTGCCGGACCGGTGAGGACATGTTCGAACCTTTGGTTTTTTACCTCAAATTCCCGCTACCGTAAGGTACGGGTCTTAGAGAGCCTGATTTTTCGATTTTGGCCGTGCATCACATTTTCGTCAGCATGTTTCGCGTCATCACCTTTTCTCTCTGCCAACATGTGTCGGCTTGCGGTCAGCACTTTTCTTGTAAGTGAGTTCTAAACATTTCCGCTGTTTCCGTGTGACATGGAATGTTCCTGCTCGACGCTCGTACCTGGATGTCGTACCTGAATGCCGTACTTCCTTCTACCGCTTTTCCTCCCCCCACGACGACCCAAGGCTACTACCCATGGTTTTCTCAGCGACACTCTACAAGATCCCACTCAGTCTCTGTCAATGCTCTCTTCAAGTGTTTTCTGGTCTCTCTGGACTGGATATTGACTTCTGAAATTCCAGCACCTCAGTTCTTGGTCTCTGGCGTGCTTATCCTTCCATCTGGCAACCACATGTGCTTCATGAATGTCAAGCTCTCCATGACCACCAGTCTCGGCTATGATCTGGTTCTGGGCTGTGGTATGCGCGATATTATCAAGTACATGCCCGAATTAGATCCTGATGCTCCCGGCAAAACGTGGGAGACTGCTCGAACGACGATGCTCAATCTATACAGCACCTGCGACGAGGCCCCCGCGTTTGATGGCAAGAATGGATGGATTACTATCCAGATTTAAACGCTAAGTGCTTACTCGAAAATATTTCCGACGTTCAACAATATTTGCGAAGATTTCTGGCTTATACGGCACCGCTTGTCGAATAACGCGAGATCAGCAATGCGGAGCGCGACTTCTGCTTTATCTCTGGTCTGCCAACCGGGCTCAAGGAGGCGTTCATTCTGCAAATACCTGAAGCCCAAAGTGAGCATTCAATCCCCCCGTCTATTGCTGATACTGTGTCTATTTTACAAGAGCTTCTCGACGAGGACAGCCTATTCCCCGGCCTATGGACTTCCGCAATGCCTGATCCCATGCGGGTCGTTCATCACCCGCGCATCCCAGTGTCGAATTTTGCGAATCCAAAGCTGAGTCCACCCATCCACTCTGTTTTCCGATCCCGTACTACTGGCTCCATCTCAGACGGTACACATTAACGTGGATTTTGAGCATACCGCTCCGGAACGTGATTTACCTTTCGTATCAGTCTGCATGCATGTGCCCAATCGTCCGTTCCGAATATCGTCGAAGAAGCGCTTGCAGTACACCGAGCCGACGCTTCCGAGCAGGAGATATCGCTGGATCGCTTTAAGGAAAGTCGGGTGTACCATTGCAATTCCGAGCATCAGTTGAAATTGTACCACCCGCTTTGAGCGCAAACGAGCATGTGATATGCTCGATGGAATTGGAGTTCGAATTTCAGGGCATAAACAAACATATTCCCTCGAATGACGACACTGTGGGCGACGTTGAGACTGCCGTTCAAGTGCTGAAGCGTATTAATAAGCTATTGCGCACATTGGACCCAAGTCGAAGTTCCTCCCTTCTTTCACATGTTCAGGAACTGCTAAATTCGTTCAACATTTCTGATGAGGTCGACGATGAGCGCCGGCCCGAAGAGGATCAAGTTTCCAAACTCGAAGTGACGCGCACAGAAGCTACGGACCACCGTGAACGCGACATGTATGTACTGGAGCTGAGTTCTTTAATAACCGGTTCCATTCGTGCACCCTACCCCTCAACCAGGCACAGCAATTTGCGATTTAGTGAGTTCCAGTTCCACAAGCCATAGCGACATGGTGCAAGAGGTGAAAGTGTCTGACGATTCTTTTGACGATGGGATTTGCGCAATTGACAACCTTTACACCGACATTTCTGAGAATTCAGAGCCACTGAGTCACACCGAGTTTGATTTGCGAACGGAGTTTATTTCTTCAAAACCCTGCGTACTTTCCATTCAGAAAATCGTTCCAGACACTTTGGATCAACGAGCCGATTCCCCACTTTCCTTTGAGCCCAAGGACAATCCACCCGGCTACCAAGAATCCGGGCTGAGTTCCTATATGCATCGTTCATCGCTCTCCTTTTCGTTGCTCTTCGCTTCTTGTCGGCTTTTTGTGTCTATTTGCGATATTGTATCGATTTTATCCTCTGTGTTCAAAACTGATCACAATTCAAGGAGAGAGAGCCTCACAAGGATGATGATTCACACCAAACCGGCGACGATATGCCTTCCTTGATCTCCTCGTTTTCTGCGAACGCGACGCGAGCTGCGTTTCACGCAATGTTCATGCCTGCGAAGCCTCTAGTACCCGATAAGCATCACTATTCCATCCTCATCACAAGTTTGACAGGGAGTTTACTTACTTACATTTTCTGTGTTTCAGCGGGATTCTATTCTCACCCCGGGCTGAGCTTCACATGTGCACGTACCCGAATCAGAGCTGAGTTTTCAATTATCTTACTTCTGACTCGATTCTGCGTTGCCACATCCATCCTGTTTGTTTTATTCCATCGCGTTTATTTTCTGTTTCTGGTATCTCGTGCTGACTTGCATGCTGACCACAATTTCGAGACTATATCACCTTGTACTACGGACACAGAGGATCAAGTCGCACATGCTACTTGCCTAGACAAGATAGTATCCAACTCGAGATCCAGCGCTAGTTGTATACTCGCTGAGCCACACGGACCTGATAAGCTTTTCGATTTTATCTTTTTACCCCGTCCCGTGTCGCTACTTCCCTTTCTATTCCACTTCTGACTGCTTTGTTTTGGTAGGATTCCGAGGGCGAAATCCAAAGTACCCCCTCTGTGGAAGTGTGGGATGTCTCCCACATCGACATCCCCATTCACAAGCCTTGCAAACAAGAAGCTATTTTGATATCCTGATCACTACAGTAATTATTTTACTTTACTCTGGCCTTCCTATTCTCTCATACTCACTCAAATCCATCATACTCTCATTCCACTGTCACGTCAATTGATCGGAGACCTCGAGATGATTTATTCTACCACATGTGGAAGATTTGTTATTGAGATTTCCTATGGCTCTCCATGCTCCTTCACCTGAGCTGAAAACATGCCGCTTTGACCTCCATGAGGATAATTTTCGTGCTGAGCCCTTTCAATCCAAAAACTGGACAGGTTTGCTCACGATGGTCTCGTTAACCATTTTAATGTAACAGTGGGTGACTTCCCATCAGCATTAAAATCTTTCTGGGGAATATCTTAGTGCTTTGCTGAGGCAGCTGTGGGGACCCCCTCAATTGGACACCCAAAAGCAGACACGATTTAATGAGAATCTATTATAATCTTGAAGGGGGGTAGGGACCTCCTCTGGATTAGCATTAAATGAATAAAATGTTTTGGGTGGTGGCGGTAACTTTCCGCCCACCTTCTGAATCTCCTTGTACCCAATTCACTTCAAGGACATTGTGGAAGACTCCGGCTGCCTGCCGAAGTTACATCCGGCCCTTGTCCAAGGAAGAACAACACCTTTGATTTTATTCTATCTTATGGGGATGCTTTGTTCATCTCATCAAGTAGTATGTTCGTCTTCCACTCCTCTCAGATCTTGCTCACCAAAATCATGTGATTTACTGCACATTTGATCTGTGTGCGGATATGGAATTCCGGTAGCGGGCCGTGCCGCTCGTCGGCCTTGCCAGCTTTATAAACCAAGCTTTGCAAAGAATTTGGCGTTTTCTGGGTCAGCAATGCAGTCGCGTGACCGTCTAAGCGCTGAACGGGGACATTGATTGACGTTTCGCATTGTCGACGCGTCGAAGATGGGTCTCTGTTCATCCTACGGTAACTTCCTGTTGATTTTTATTGTTACCCTCACACTGCAAGCTATTCGTGAAACCGTGTCAGGCATACAGATCCCCATTTCTGGTTGTCAACAAAAAATCTCTGAACATCGCACACAGTCAATACACAGTCCCGCTGCGCGTTCATTCTTTGGCGTCGCCGTTTTGGGGTATCTAAAAGTGCACATAATGCAGATTGGCTTGCATGTGAGCCTTCCCTGATTGGTTTGAGACCCATTTATGCTTGCGCCATGGCCAGGGATGGTCGCTAGGAAGCTGCTGATGCATTTGTATTCTTTTGCGGTTCTTTCAGGTCCAAACCTGTTCAGAACCCAAACCGAACCCATTCTGGACTGAACCGGTGTTCGGTTCGTCGGGGTTCACAAGATCTGCCCGAACCGGACCCCAGGTCAGGTTTGGGGTTCGGATTTTTTGGCGAAAAACCGGACCGGACCGGACATCGGTAACACTATCAGGATGAGACAAGACGCGATCGACACCCTCGGCTCGGATTCTGATCTCAGTTGACCTGTTCCTTCCTTTCTCCCAGTTTCCTCTAGTTTTTGTGTATGTTTTCCGTGGCTTTTATCTATTTTCTGTACCCGGTGGATCAAAATTTTATAGTTACGAATCATGCCCAAGGTCCCGAGTCCAAACTAATATATCCAAAGATAACTTTGAAAGGTGAAAGCAACAGCAAAATTCAATCTGGCCCAAAAACCGTAGTCTGCAGTTTATCATGCTTCCAATCGGTTCGGGCAGCGTGTGATTTTATAGCAGCTGAATGGGATCACGTCAGGAAGGGCAGTAGTCTGGTGTTTACCGCGGGCCTGGGTATGCAGTGCTCCGTTATTACACAATCTTAGCTGAGCTTGTTCCGAGTCGCAAATTGCTCCCTTTCCATGAAAAACACAACTTTCGGTTTAATTTGAAGACTTACGAGGCTTTATTATTTATTACTAACTATCTATTTATTTAGCTTCATGAAAAAAGCCCATGTAAATATGCTGTGGAGGCCGCAATTTTTTTATACAATTAAACAAGACATGCCTGCGCTTCGCTCCGGCAGAGAAGGGAACACGTCGAAACTTTTTTATGTGTGGGATTGTTGAATATTATAAATTTATGGGTAATCTAATGAAGTTGGACGTTGACGCGTTGACGACTCGAAGTGCCCACTTTGACTTGCAAACTGTAACTGCGTAGAATCTCTATTCAACTCCTTCGTTCACGCAACATCTCCGCAATACTCGGGTTTCCGTCACCCACGAGACGTTCAAAAATTGAGTTGTTGATGTAAACTCGCCGTCTCACGGAGCTGGAAGGCGTCGGTGAGCACTCATCGGGAGAATGAAACATGCGGTAACGTACCGGGGTTGCATCCGAAGCGTCTGGGATGCATCCGGTGCGAAGGGAATTAAATCAGCCGTCCCGGGTTATGCTGATGCTCTCGGGACTGGGTCAGCGACGTCAGCAAATTAAACATAGCAGCTGCAGAGAGTGCGTCAAGCGCAGACTTGTACGTGTGACAGATCGCGTGGCAGGAGCACGAACATCGGATGTTAATGTTTACACCGTGCTAGCTAAAAAGAAACCTCAGAAGCGAGTTGGAGAAAGGAAAGACGAGCGAAAAGCCTATACCAGCATGCCAACACCCACCGAGCAGCTCGCATTAAACGAGGGTGGGTATATGCAAATACGGGATGTAGAAAGCTAGACATCGAAGTCGGATGTCTACAGCGTCGAGAAAAGCGGTGACTCACCGGAATCGCCAGAATTGGAGAAGAAACATGCGAATGACGCTGGGAAGGTGGAAAAGAAGCCTATGATCGTGTGAGCGCAGAAGAGAACTCACGGAGTAACCATGTTCACCTGGCATTGATGCTCCCATTAGATATCAGAGACCACGGGATTCGATGTTCGATTTTTTGTAGCTTGAAGAATGGAATGGCCAAAGACGGACAGAGTTGAAACATCATGATCGCATCGAAGACGTTGTGGAAAAGACACTTGATATGTAAGTTAGATTCACCGAGATTGAGAAGCCAGTCCCGAGATTGAATGCCGTGGTAGGGGAACCGGAAGAATGTTGAGAGGCTTGAGCTATCTTGTAATTTTGGAGAGTCACCGGTTCAGCTTGAGGTCTTGCAGTGTTTCGACGAGCGATAATTTGCGTCGAAGCCCAGCAATTCTCCCGGATTGAATAGGTCTTGCAGCGCCGTCGTCGCAGCAGATACTAGGTCTTGTCAATGGAATCAAGTGTGAAGAACGTTTGGAGTCGAGTCAAATTTGAAGATCTTGTAGTCCGTCCCCTTTGAGTAGTTCGATAGTGGATGGGACAACCCGATAGATGATGGTTAGATAGGGGAGGGACTAGCAGACGGGTGAAGGAAGGAAGGACGGAAAAGTCTAGTAGCCTGGCCTTTATGTGAAATATATTTACGTGGCCGCAGCGTAAAGCTCCGAAGGCTGTTCTTTCACGAGGTCTGTTTCTATTCCTCAAGGGTCCTAATCCGGCGTTGATTCGACAGCTTTGAGATTTGGAATTACGGGGTCAGTGGGAACGACTGCACAGCTTTGGTTAGATGGATACTGGCGCAGCTCATCGCGCAGATTAAAAGCTCCGAAGGCTGTTCCTGCACGGGATTGGCCGAAATCTGGTCTGATTACGTGGCCTGGAGATCTGGAATTACGGGGTTGGTGGGAATGATCACACACATCTGGCGAAGGCGATTCATCTCCGGTTCAAACCGTGGGCCGTTTGTCGTTGAAAGGGAGCAGAGGGCGAGAGAAATGAAAAAGGGGATAGCCTTTAGGGGGTGTGCGCAAAGAAGTACAAACGAAAGCCGGTCATTTCGTTAAAGAAACGGTAGATAGCTTGGCTCAGAAACATCAAATTGTTAAAGTTGACCTCGCAATAAACTAAAAAACATCCAGAAATCAGCCAAAGCCTCTTTGCAGTTGGAAACACGAATTCAAGGTACCTAAGGCTGCGGGGCAACAAAATACCTAGTTTTAAAAATGAATGTTGCGACCGGGTTCAAAGCATGGCCTACCAAACTTATGTAATACAAGGGGCTGGTCGGTCGCTCCCATCCCCTTCCATGCAATTTATTCATACCAAATATTTATTTATTACAACCAGTGGGAGTAAGCCTTTGTTTGCCTTGGAATAGGGAGAAGAGAAAGACATCATTGTGGCGTGGGCAGTCCCTGTCCAATTGCTATCAGAGGTGAATGCAAATTACCGTCAACGGTGGTGAGCGGCAATGGTATGGAATGGTTCGGCTGGTTGTTTGGCGCAGGAGGGGCCTGTTCACCGTGGCTGCCTTTGTTTGAGTGTGGTGGGAGAGATCAGTCAAAGTTAACACTGGGGCAGTGTCTGTCAAAGTATGTAGTCAACCAGGTTACTTTGCGGACAAAATATCCCGGAGTGCCAGGATGCCGAATGATTGGTTGCCCGTAAAGAGAGAGCACGATCAAGGGCGGCGGGCTGCCATGCGGATGGCATCAGCGGAGACTCGGTGGAGATTGAAAAGGCTTCAGACGGAAAGAAGTGCTTAATTTTATACAGAGGTGATCACGTAATAACACTGGAGGCAAAGGACGACACATGTGGAAACATTCTGCTTCCAACGCATGTGCTCCGCAGTTGGGTGACCCACGAAACAAAGGTGCAAATCACCTTTGTTCTATGGGTCACCTGAATCCATACCACATGCATTGGAAGCAGAAGGCTTCCACATGCAGTGTGCATTGCCCCCAGTGTAAGGGAGCAATACATACACGGAGAGGTAGGAGCTAGAATTCACAACAACCTTACGTGCCAGAGGGCTAACCTATTGTTAGTTGCTCGACTTTACAACGTACCACCAAAAAAAAAGAAGGTTGTATAGAATGTCTGTCTACGAGAGACTAGAAGAGCAGCGGAGAAAGAGTTAATTAAAGGGCAAGGAGAAACTACACAGGATTTTTACCATCTCGTTGAGAGGTGATAAGTAAAGAAATCAACATTAGTAAACTAATGACAGTCACCGCGCCAGAGCAAGAATATCTGAATTACATCCCAATTTTTCCGATACGAGTGATCTCAGACTTCCGCATCCTCCCTCCCGATCATTGTCACCTGCTTGCTCGCAAACTCGTGATCAAACAACCGACCTCCCGATTTCTGCCGCGGCTGCACTCCACCCATCTCGATGGAGAGAGTAGTGTCTCCCGCTCCTTTCGATGCAAACGCGAGGCTACGCGAGGCTTTCGCGTAACTATCAATGGACTTCCCAGTGATAACACGAATTCCTAGAAGGGTTGGGGTAATACCCTGTATTCCAAAGTGAGCTCGAAGCAAACCTTCCAGATAGGGACAACATACATAGAAATGAACAGCACATGTTTCCACGAGACTGAAAGCGGGATTCTTCAACAGATTGAGAACAAGATAGAGCAGTTGGATAACAAAGTTCATAAGCCCCGATTCAACCATCAAAGTTATGACGCGGTTGTAGGGTTCGTCTTTATTTTCTCTCCCCTCGGCCAGGAAGATCTTGATTTGCCGAGACTGGGCCCAAATCTTTCCCGCGATTAGCCCAGTGACGAGTGTGTTAACAGCCATGGAGATGCTGATGCCCGCTGTATCCAGTGGAATCTCGATATGGTAGATAGGTCCGGCCGCCCCTCCAGAAACACTTCCTTGGAACCCCGCAGCGACCAATTGTCCCACTGAAAGAGAGCCATGAGCATACAGATCAAAGTGAGCTGTTATAATTCTCACGTAAAGAAGCGGAAGCTAAGAACACCAGAGGAGAAACAACATAGTAATTCTGATTCCAGATGATCCAACAACGATAGATCTGGATATAAGAATCAGGGCCAAAATAATCAACACATAGAAATACCCACAAGAATCAACTGTGAAAAAAAGTCTACGACCCCGAGGAGAGCGGTCGAGCCGACATCCAATCGCCAAGCAGCGATAAGAGTGGGGTCGGCGTTAGGTACCTGGATGCATGTTCCATGAGTTGATGCATGAGGACGAAAAACGCCGGTACCAGGAGAAGATATTCTTGCCCGAAGTCCAGACCACATGTCAGAGTCGCGATGCAAAACAAGGCCGTAAGCGCATAGGTCAATCGACGGGTGTGATACTTGTGGTCAGTCCTAGCCTTGCGCTCTAGGGTGATGTACCAACAAAACAAGATAGCGTAGGCAGCTACGGAAAGATTAATGATAAACCGGCATGCAATCGGAAAAAAAAAAAAACTAACACCAGACCATTCCACCAAAGATTGCACCGAGAAAATCCGAACCGCCGTTTTCAAAGACAAGCAACGAGGAAGACATCCTTGCTGAAAATGCAGATAGCTGTCGTATCGGGCTTTAAGGACTTCCTATCAGTAGTGTGACCGGCGAGATCGCATCTCGGTCATCTGATGGCCATCATGGTATTCAGACATGACAGATATACGTGTAGCTTCGATTCTGCCTTCAGGGCAATCCACCCTGAACATAGATCGATGAACAGGAGCCCTTGGATTGGACTTCGAGGTAACCAGCCACGGGAAAACTGAACATTATCCTCAGGTACAGACCTTTCGGGTCCATTTGTGGGGTCCGTGACCAGTACCATGGAATATTTCGAGGAAGTCCTGTAGTTAAACGCGGATGATGGCAACTCTATCTCGAGAACGACAAAAGGCGTTTCATCAATCACCGCGGCCATCTGACAAAATTGACTCGTTCCAAGTGATATCGAACCTGGAGGAAGAAAGGCACGAACATGAAACTTGAAGATACCAGCGTTCCCAGGGCCTAGGACAGAATTCAGGAGCTAGAACCAGATGCTTCGCATGTGTTGAATGCGGGCTCGTGCCGCGAACATGAGATGGAAAATAGATGGATGAAAATAGACGCACAAGTTCGACATGATGGACCTGGCGCTGAGACACATCTATATCTGCAGAATCAAACTTCTCATCCAACGACAACAGTCATTTTAAGAAAGAAGGTGCGAGAGGATAATTATGTACTTATATGCGCCACGCTGTGGCTCCCATGCGAAATTCAAGCAATGCATCAACAGCCGAGCTAGCTTCTTGACTGGCCGGAAGCTGTTCTGTTGACATGTCCGCTCTGATTCCACGTAACGCATGGCAGAAGCACTTCAAGCTATTTCAAGTCTGTGAACTAAATGACCTGAGCTCGTGACAACCAAGATCTCATCCAACCACCGACCTGTCCGCAGCCCCCGATGTTCGTGTCGGCGATGTGGATGTGCAACTGATAAGTAGTAATGAACACAGGCTGCCTTGATGATCTTACACGACCCTCATGCGAGTCGAACCTTCAAGGTAGGAAGTTCCCTTCGCTGTCAGAAATACTGCTCTGCGTGAGCTGATTACAAGAGTTGCGAATAGACCCTTAAATCATTGGTTGGTTCAGGCAGTCTTATCGTGACTTATGTATATAAGTGGTAAGTTCTGACACTGGATAGGTCACTCTCATGGCGCGCTTTTCCCTTGCTTGGCTCGTTTTTAGCCTTTTCCAAGCACGGTATCTTCTAGCCCAGCGCCTCAATGGATCCAGTGCTTTTCAAATACATCCATCGTTGACTTGGTCGCTGTGTGTAGCCGCCGGTGACTGCAGCCCTGTGAGCGCGTCCATTGTGGAGACGAATGGGATGAATTGGTATATTGGTGGCTCGGGTACTAATTGCTGGGAAGACCACGTATGGGATAGCACGATCTGTCCCCACGCACAGACGTGCTACGATGCTTGTATCGAACACCCGAACGTCGATTACGCCGGTAAGTGCTTATGAGCGGTTTCTCCTCGAGATGATTTTTGTCAACTGGCTATTCCAGGAATCTATGGTATCACCACTTCCGGAGACGCAGTCGCAATGAAATTCTTCACACAAAGTAGCATTTTAAACATCGGGAACAGCGTACTCCTCCTGGACCCAGCAAGCACACAAGGCGCACCTAAAACAAATAAATATCAAATCTTCTTCCCACTCAATATGGAGTTGAGCTTCGATGTCGATGTGTCGCAGCTCCCATGTGGCTTAGCTAGCAGTCTCTCGTTCAAGGAGATCTCGGCAGATGGTGGATTTTCTCAAGATCCTCTCAACCAAGCCGGTGCAGGATGGGGAACGGGAAACTGCGATGGAAGGTGCTCCACAGATCGTCAGTTCATTCATGGGCTGGTATGGACCACACTTTTTTTTTTTGATTTATTTCTCGAACTGACTCAATCCGTAGCCCAATGTTGGGAATACGTTGGGTGCATGTTGCAATGAGTTCCGTCTTTGGCAAGGCAGTGCCGTCTCAGAGACCATGGTAGCGCATCCATGTGTATCGTCCGGTCTTACAACTTGCACCGCGGCGTCGGTGGGGGGCCATGTGCGACCACACAGTGCGATGTGACTGGCTGTGAATTCAATCCATTTCGTGAAGGCAATCGTACCTTTTACGGAGGCGGGCCTACATTTTCACTCGATACCAGCCGGTCATTCACCGTGGTCACCCAATTTATCACGAGTTCGAATTCTCCTACCGGGGCGCTCAGTTCTATCCGTCGTCTCTACATCCAAGACGGAACAATACTTCCGAATCCGACATCGATGATACCGGGCATTTCCCCAACCAACGAGTTCACCGACGAACACTGTAACGAACAGAAACCCGTTTTTGAAGAGCCGGATGTGTTTGCCAGTCTGGGCGGCCTGAGCACCTTGGGAAAGGCCTTCCAGCGAGGGATGATTCTCGAAATGGGCATTGACGAGGATCGGGTGGATCATATGCTCTGGCTGGACAGTAGCTTCCCGCCGGGAGCCAATCCTCAAGTGCCCGGGGTTATACGAGGCCCATGTGGAACAGCCACGGGTGCTCCAGAGGATGTAGAGGCCAACGATCGCGGAGCCCAGGTTGTATTCTCGAATATCAAGTATGGCCCCATCGGATCGACAATTCCGCCAGTCGTGCCAAAGTTCGGTCAATGGTGTGTACTTTGACTTGTCATCCATGAGCGTTTTTCTTATTGAGCCTTGTTATTTTCATAGTGGCGGAACGGGATACACTGGGCCGACAACTTGTGTAGAAGGAGCTGTTTGCACGGGCTTCAACTCGTTCTTCAGCCAATGTCTTTAAAATTTCATTCTCAAGGTGTTATCCATGGCCTGCTTTATTCAACCAAAAAATGTTCACCGTAGTTATGCGAGTTACCGCGATTCTTTAACGCAAGACGATACTTTGACGTCGTCATTGACGTTTAATTTGAGTTTCTTCTGTTTATATCACACATACGATACTGCTCGTCATTTACACAAATTATCTACATTGTACGAAGTGCCTACCCATTATCTCCTCCCCGCCAAGTTCTTATTCGACCGACCACCGCAAACCCAGCCGTCCGCACGACCGTGAAACTCCTGAGAGCATCCCCTTGGGAGATCTGCTCCCAGTCGTATATCCCAGGGACGGCCTTGCGCACATTGACCTGCCACAGGCGTGTTTCGCATCCTGGATCTTCGTGGCCGTGATTGGCCCGCCGCGCGCGAGGAGGGAGGCATCGACGTGGCCAGCGACAGCGGCACGCGTCTCCGTCGTCGTTGGCGTGCTCGCAGAAGTGCATCATGCGTTGGAGCGTATCGATGGTGACGCTCTGGTGGCCGCACCCTGGGTGACTGAACTGCATCCATCAGGCTCGATGAGATGTGGAGCGAAAAAATGCCATGCCAGCAGATAGACAGACACGACTTGATCGGTCTCAGAATGTCGAAACGCGTGGGCGGAGTGATTCTCATCGAAGTGGGGGACAGCCTGGGAAGACCGCGCAGTTAGTTGGCAGTAAACCCTCAGTACGACCAGGAGCATCAGGAGCATCATGCCAGTAGCCCCTGGTTTTACAGTACGACGTGCCTGTAAACCGCAAAGTCTTGACAGCACTATCCAACGGCTAGGTGAAGATGTGCGCGACGTTGGTGTCGGAGGCGTCGATGTGATGCGAGACGCGACAGCGTGGCTTGAGCTGGATTAGCACGTTTAAACTATTATTTTTTCAGTCAATATGGTGTCATCAACGTGAATTCCGAGGTAAATGCACTTTGTACCCGAAATCACTCTCTTTATAAAATTAAGAGCCTGTTCGGCTGCCATATGCATAAGTCATAAGTCATATGCGATTTCCTTATATACACCGCCAAAGTGTCGTCAGGCCGTCGCCAGGTGAGATCGTCAGCTGGATTCCAGAAAACGCATCAGCTGTAAACAGCTGTGAGGGGGATGGAATCCAGCTGCATGGTCCAGGCCGGATTTCCCGCTGGTGAGAGCATGGAGAGTCAGCTGGAAATTGAGTTTATACCCCAGCTGTGGGGTGGCCGGGCCAGGCCGGCGCAGTGAAAGTAAATAATTTAAGCTACCACCCAATATATTGATTTTGGTTCAAAAAAATGTCACCAGAGCTCGAATTGAACTCTGGTTATTAAGGTAAAGCCGCATGATTTTCAACCAAGCGTAGGATGAAAAATGTCGACAAGGGGTAGATGGTTGATTTTCTTCAACCCAGCCTCAACCTATATTTTAGGTTGACTTTTATCCATCGGATTTCAACCTGTTCCCCACTAATAGAGCGTCAGGTGATTGTACCGCTTCAAACAACCTATATGGCCCTGATATTGTTATACTGTTTTGCTCCGGAATCTGTGTTTTTTGCTCAGCCAAAGACGCAAACTCATAAACTGTAGTACAACTCTAAAATTCGCTTGGCAAAGCCCCCCCAAAAAACACACAAAGACTTTGTATGGCAATGGCATGACAAACACTTCAGAGTCGGAGGTCCGTGCACATCACGTGAGTTTGACAGATGGTTGATCAGGCTGATGCGAGTCCGACACTCTCTCTCTCTTCTCCCACCATCTCCGCGCGCATCCTCCCCTCATCGCCGCTGTGGTATCGCGCTGAGGTCAGATGTCATCTCGTGCTGAAGCCACGCCAGTCCTCCTCCACACCTCCTCGCACTCAGGCCGTAGTGCAAGCTCCCTCAAGCCGCTTTCGCCCCAATGCACGCTCGCCTCGCCGTTCTTCTCACCGACCGTCTGGTGTCGCCGGTTCCATCTTGCGAGCAAGTTTCAAGAGTCCCACGCTTCCACCTCAAGCACCCCAAGATCTCCTTCAAGACAGTCAAGTCCCCTCAAGATGCAAAGGGCTGTGTACTCTACTCAAGCTCTTGGAGTCTAGGTGTCCATGGCCTCAGGCCCTTAAAGTACTATGTCGACCCTCTATGTCCTTGGCTTCTCCCTCAAGTTTGCCGTGTCGCGAACGATTATTCAATGACTTTTCGGATGTGCCGCGTTGGGTATATGGATCATTATGTCTTTTTGGGACGGTGTAGGTCGTCTTCGCCGGGGTACGTGGATCCGCAAGATTCTTTTTCTTTTTACTTACATTCATATAGTTTCATATGGTCGTCGTCCTTGCCTGCATGCTCTCCTCCGCCTCCCTCCGCCAACACCGCCATCCGAGATGTGCTCTCGACCGACTGCGCTACCCATGGCGTCGTTGACAACCTCCAGCATGAGCTGCCACCGACAACTGTCCCTGCCACTGCACCTGCTACGGAAGCCAGAGGTGTAAGAAGTACTGTGTAATTTCTATAGCTAATATATATATAAATACATGATCTTTTGACCTGTCAATCGTCTGAGTGCGAACGTACAAGTTATATGAAGTGTTGAATATACCCCATCCTGCCCTACAGCTTGCACACAGGCTGGTTGGTGGGCTGGTCTCCAGGAAAGCTGGGTCCATCGTGGACCCATTTACTCCGTCGGCCGATATCCAGCTGATAGGAGGCCTGGTACCAGCCGGTCATCACACATGGTATGCATGACGATCCCAGCTGCCGGCAACGTGATTGACCGTTGGCGGTGTAGTACTCGTGTGAATATCCAGAATAAGCGGTGTGATACAGCGTGACAGCGCTGCGTCGCGTCCTCGTCGCGTCCTCCATAATGCCTCCTCCGCCGCGCGCCGTTCAGATGCGCATCATCCTTGCTGTCTGCTATTTCTGGCACTTGGTCCACCTTGCCGTTGTCCTCTATGCCAGCCCCTTGTACTGGAAACAGGATTATCACACATCTGCTTTGAGCGGTCAAGCTTGGGTGGAGGAACTCATTGTCGGACATCCCGACAGGATAAAAACAGAGCTGGGAATGAGACTGCATGTATACCTTGCATTGCTAGCCAAACTCCGCGCGCTATCTGGATTAACTGACTCAAAACACGTCAGTCTTGAAGAACAGGTCGCAATTTTCCTCTACACCTGTGTTACAGGCCTATCTATCCGCCATGTTGGCGAACGATTCCAAAGATCAAATGAGACCATTTCAAAGTCATTTTATATTTCACATTTTGTATACTCTGCTGACAATAATCCAGATATTTCAGACGTGTCCTGATTGCGATTTCATCGCCCCCATTCTACACACGATATGTTCACCTCCCTTCCGTGAATGACCCTGTTCCCGAATCCATTCTGTCCAACCCCAAGTTTTTCCCATTTTTCCGCGACACGCTTGGCTCGATAGATGGGACACACATCAACTGTGCACCATCGGCGGCAGACCGAGAAGCATCACGGAACCGGAAAGGCGGGGTATCCATGAACTGCCTTGCCGCCTGCTCCCAGGACATGCTGTTTGTTTACATGCTGAGCGGGTGGGAAGGGTCAACTGCCGATGCCACACTCTTCCACGATGCTCGCATCAGCGATCTGACCGTGCCGCAGGGCAAATACTACCTTACGGATGCTGGTTTTGGCAGCTGTGATACTGCACTTGTTCCCTATAGGGGCGAACGGTACCATCTGGCTGAATGGGGTCGAGCTGACGTCAGGTATTCATTATTTTTCTGGCAAAGACTCGAGGTAATTCTTTGAACAGGCCAGCCAACCCTCGCGAGTTATTCAACCTGCGCCACGCTCAACTACGAAATGTAGTGGAGCGTATTTTTGGTGTCGTCAAGGCCAGATGGGCAATTCTTACTCGGCCACCTGATTATGACATGGCTATTCAAGCCCGTGTTCCATCAGCATTGGCAGCTCTACACAACTTCATTCTCAAGCACGACTCTGCTGAATGGAACGAGCTTCTGGATGCAGATGTCGAGGACCCCACCCCAGGAGCACGTGGCTCAGACAACGACTCTGGCGACCTTGCTCAAAGCACGACTACTCCTCAAGAGAAACGGCGCTCAGAGGCAAGACGGGATACGATAGCTCAGGCCATGTGGGAAAGCTACCAGGAATATTTACGCATGCATCCGGATGGAAATGCGTAGGCAGTTAAATAGTTAATATGATATCAAGAACATTGTGTATTGACTAAAAGAATCCGCTGAGGTCGCCAAGCGAATACTTGTGATGGAATACAGTGATCCCTATTTTCTCTAGCTCATCAATAATCCAAGGAATGCGCATGTCTTCAGTGAGAAGTGACATGTACGTGTCTGCCGCTTCAATGTTGCGTACAATCTGGATGAGTCGGAGGCGATCACGGGGATCCATCCATGTCTCCTGCTGTGCCTGGTAAATTGCAGCTTGGCGACGCTGTGGACTGAGCTGAAACGCAGGAACCGACGGTGCAGCATGCTCGGACGTCGAGGCTTGAGTAACGGAGGTGGTCGCAAGAGCAGTCGGAGCAGCAGGAGCAGCAAAGATGTCCCGCATGTCTCCCAAGATACTGTTCATGTCTTTTGCTGCACCCACGAGATCGACGATTCCTTGAGCACCTCCACTCAGGCGGGGTTTTTTGGCGTATGTTTTGGGAGCCTGCGGGGCGGCGGCGCGTTTGCGACCAGTAAACAAGGGTGCAGGAGAAGACGACTGCACATGCTGTTAGTTTAAGTCACAAGAATTGAGAAAGGGGACGTACATCGCTTTTCTTGTCATCATCGTCTTCTCCATCGTCGTCGCCCTTAGCCCCATGATCTCCGAATGCATCTCCCTCACTGCTCGCGCCTCCACCGTCATCTGTTGCACCTGCAAAGTCCTTGTCCAATGCGTCTGTATCTCAATCCGGGCTCAAAGACCTGCCTGCCGACAAAGCTTCAGTGGCCCGAAAAGCGTTGGTACCCTTCGCTTTTTGCGGCATAAGGGGTAGCAGGCTCTCGTAGTGAGGCCACCCCTTGTTTCGGAATCGCTTTGCCTCCGGATTGTTCGCGATCCAAGCGTCCCAACTGCTCGCCGTCGAAGAGTCAATGTCTGCTCCATTTTTGTCGCTCCACTTCCAGCCGGACATGCCCATGATAACCTCGACGAGGCCCTGCAGTTTGCGAAGCTAAAACGAATCAATTTTGGGTATACACAAAGAGGCACGCAAACAGGGCAAGCAACATACCGTTGATTTGCGAGCTCGGAACCTAGTGTGGAAACACAAGAAACAACCAAAACCAAAAACAACAAAACCAATATTGGGCAAGATAGACTGATCCTATCCACAACCAACACTAGAAACGATGTATGATAGTTGTTTCAATCACTTCCAAGGTAGCCGACGAGTGTCAGTCCCTAGTTTCAGAGCCTTTAAAAGGTTGGAAGGGAAAGTTGATTGTTCAAAGTAAAAGTCCGACGAAAGGTTGTGTTAAGATACGTACGAAACCGAAGATCCAAGGGATACAACTGTTTCGAACTTCCTTGATGCGATATATGATAAACAAATTTAAGAAACGTAAGAAACGGTGAAGTTTCTGTAGTTTCTTGCGTATCCCGAAGATCCGCGTCGATAAAGTTGTTGCCAAAGTTGTGTAGCGTGCGTTTTGTCGGTTTCCCAACCAATTCCAGTTTAATCTCGAGTCCCAGAGTCTTTCCAGCCAATCTAAATCCAGTATCCCAGTCCCAGTGTCCAGTTCCCAGTCCAATCAATAGTCAAATCTCAATCCCAGTATCCTTCCAATCCAATCACACAATGTTTCCGAGTCCAAAACCAGATTCAATTCAATCACAAACTTCCAAACTTCTATTCCTTCCCAGTAGTACGAGACTCGCCCTTTACAAGTATCTAGGACTTGCAAAACTCGAATAATGTGAGGGTTTCTCGGGAGAAACTTCGCTGCCTTCCTCTCCTCCACTCTGACTACTTATACAAGAGATGATATGACTATGACAATAAATAAAATATGTAAAAGAGTCCGTTTATCCGCCCTATTTCCCGTGTTTCCGGAGTATTTATAAGACCTCGAAGCGCCTCATTGGTTGGTGAGGTCGGATTCGTCATTCCGGGTATATTCCGACCGTCCTTGGTAATATCCTTGCACATGGCGACGTGATGGTACTTGAAACCCTAATTGCCAAGTGTTTCTTGAGTTGTGGAACTCCCGTTCCAGAAGTATCCCTTGAATCGGTATAGTCAGACCTTGTAGCCCTGTTCTATAGCTTCCAAACGATACCCCACTTCCTTGAGACCATTGAATGAGACCGATGAGGATTAGAGTTCACTATCCCCATTGGCGTTTGCTATGGTTCTGAGATCGACAATCACAAGACCCGGCTGATATTATCTCCTTGAAATCATGCCCGACATAGCCGCGTACCTGGAACAAACGGAACGACGATCCCGTTGTCACATGCAACTATGTTCGACATGATTTCCCCACTGATCCACGCTCTGATACTTCAGAAACGTCAGAAACCACTCAAACCGTTGTAAGAAATGGAAGAAACTGGTGATACAACTGGTAGGTTGAGTTGTGCTACATCTTCTCCTACAGGTTTCGGAGCGAGCACATGTCAGAGATACTCCTGATTCCTCAGGAGTGTTGTCCCGTTACTCAGATGATATTAGCCTCTTTTATGGGAAGAGTTGATACATTCGATACAACAGATACATGATATACAGAATATCAAACATAAGGAAATCGCAAAAACAAGCGATTTCAGTGGTGGTTCAATATCCTGCTTATCACCGTAGTGATTTTTTGCTGGCAGGATTTGTAGGTTTTCGGTCCGCCCTTGGTACGGGTTAATTCCAGTTTATCTGCGGCAGCCTTGTATGTCTTGGCCTTGAAGTTTTTGTTGTCTCCAGCCTCCGCTAGATGCTCGACAAGGAATGCTATCAACTCTTTCTCGTCAGGGAAGAGCCAGACAGCATCGCCGCTGGTGGGAAGCTCGGGCCGCAACTCAGCCGGTAGATCCTTGTCCTTCGGCATCCGGAGACAGTACCCACAACAGGGTATGCAGCGGCACGCGAGGGTTCGGTGGCGTTTGAAGGCAAAGAGCTAATTAAAAAATGTCGCGTCCAGTCACAGCCAGTCACACACATCAAATTATTCCCACTATCAGAATGAAATGATGTAGTAGTGGGTGTCGGGTGGCCCTAATTTTTGATTTCGTTCTTTACCTTTGTTTACTAGGCCCTTAAAAGGAAATTTTGCATCATGTGATTTCACGTGCTTTCGAAGAAGAAGAAAAAACCTCATTGTTCTCCGGCCCGTGCTTGCCGCTCGGTATCTTCCGGTATGCTACTCTCGTGCAGTGCTTAAATTGGGACTGCCGCGGATTGCGGGCCTCTTCCCTCTTCTTCCTCTTTTCCGATGTCTTTCTGCATCAATGGGTCCTCCAGCTCCGTCGTTGGGACGTCGACGTCTGTGACTGTTGTCTCTTCCGTGTTCTACTCCACCCTTGCTCACTCCCTTTTTGGCTTCAGGTATGTTTCTTTTTTGTCTTCTCTTGTGAGTGTGTCTGACCATTTTAGCTCCCACTGTGGGTGCGATGGGCGAGGTTTGTCCTGCTCCCGTTTCTTGCAATGCCCCTGTAACCCGTGCACCCATCGACGTCCACGCCTCGGTGTGTGCGTCTCCACACAATGTTGGTTGTCTAGTCCCAGTCTCTGTGATTTCCAGTGGTTCTTCTCTGCAAGGCCGTTCACCTCCTGTTTTGCACCACAGTATGGACCTATATGATTTCAATGGTCGTGATGTGGTATCGACTATGCTGTTGTCGGCTGATATGAATGGTAATATACTCTTGATTAATGATCATGTTTATGTCATGTTCCTCCTCACCAGTCACGGCATACACTTGGATGAGTTTACGAATGTCGGTTAGCTTTTTTGGTGCATATTTTTGCTAGGATCTGGACAGAGCATGCAATTTCTCAGCATGCTAGATGTGCCTCTTTGTGGATTTGGTTTGACGAGTCTCATGACATGGCCTATTATATGATTAGTCTAGTCACGGATTCCTCTTGGGTGCAAGAGACGTCTATGCTGATAAGTGCAGTTTCATTGGTATTTGATGCATCTCTTGACCCTCGGGAATTATTATCAATTGAGGACCCTGTGCACAGGGCTGCCACTGATTATTTGTTCGGTAAAAAATGTGCTCTCATTACACAGTAATCATACGAGCATCTGAGTGAGCTTGTTTTAGAGTGTTGAATACCTCCCTTTGCCTGCATTGATATTCCTGGCCAGTCTCCATCAAATTTCTGTCTACAAGCCAAGTTGCGATAGATTGTGAGACACTATAACCGAGCATGTTTCATCCGGTGAATGTTCTGTTCAATCCAGCTCCAGTCATTCCGTTGCTTGTGTGTCTGTCTTCAACCAGAATTTTCCTTCTCCTCTGCCTGAGACTAGCACGATGGAGGATCTGAAGAATAATATGCAAATAAATCTGTTGAGCCATCTGACCCCACAATTGACAAAAAAAATGTGTTGTCAAATACTTACGTTGCATGGTGTGAGCTGGACAAAAGAACAGGGCATCGCAAGTCTTCGGTCTTGTTTAACCAAGTATTTGAAGTGGTTGAACAGAGGGAAGCCACTTCTGACCGCCTATGTGAGAACAACGAACCAGCAGAATAGGGATGTGCTCGTAGACACGAGATTGAGAGAGAGTGCCCAACTGAAGGCAGAGTGGTTGCATCTGATATCTCCCGAGACAAAGAAGCGATTTAAAGATGTGTTCAACCAATTCATATCTCGTGAAGCTCTAGAAATGTTCACATGCGGTAGTTGCATGAAAAGCTGTCCGATATTGTCAAAGACAACCATAAGCTTCGAAGTGTTTGATTTGAACTTGCTGAGACGACCTGACATGTTACGAGATTTTGCCCAGGAGGAGGATGTCATGTCTGTTGATTCCGACAGGTCTGTAGATAGTGATTCTGAATCTGATGTCGATTTCATACTGTGCAATGGAGCCATGAGTGCAGTTACATGTGATCAGCTGCAGCGTCTGCATTTCAAGCCTGATCCATCTGGGCATGCTGTTCCAGGGTATAAATTACAAGATCAGATTCTAGCTACCTCTGCTGTTTTGGAATGGATGCTCTTCTTGTCGAGATCAACTATCCGAGAATCCTTGCCTGCGAGGAGTATATGGTTGAATTTGGCATGACTATAAACAATTCTCTAGAGCTTGTTAGTACTAGTACTGTGTTCAACCAACTCTCTTGTAAGGACCCTCGGCTGTCCGAGCAACTGGAGAAGGGATGTGAATGCATCACACTGATGCAGCAGTATCAAACCTGGATAGTCGGCCAGATTCATACTGTGCAAGTGGGATTAGATTACCACTTGAGGCGCTTTGAAGTGAGTTATGTGATCGCTATAAAGCTTGCACTCACCCCCATTCGACAGTGTTCAACAAACTGCTTTGTCTTGACTATAAAATGTCCCTTGATGGCAGGGGCTCAATGCACACAATATTTTAACAAACAGGTGGATATATCGGAGACCATTATAACTCCCGATTCCAGTGTATGTAAGGGCAACCACGGAAGCCCGAGGTACTCAGGGACTGGCGTGGGGGATCCAAAGGTTAATTGGCAGTAGCTAATTATACAAAGAAGCATACCTGGCATGGGGGATCCAAAGAGAAGAAACTCTGAGGATTCCCACGCCAGTCGTAAGTATAAGTAAGCTACTGACTAGAACCATGTGACCGGAGTGATCGGCAGATATCCCGGGCTTGGTCACATGCCGAATGCCATCGGAGCGACTCTGATGGCGAAGTCACGTGCCGGTTTCCGGTAGACCGGTGACCGGGAGAGCGACCGGAAGGGTCGGGAGGGCCGGAAGGGCGTCGGACGGGGGTTGGGACGGGGGTTCCCCTGACAGTGTATGTCTATATCTATCCTCCTGTGCATGTAATGCAGGACTCACCTGGTTGGGTGCAGTGCAGAATTTTATCTTGGTTGGGATCTGTTATAACAAGAAAACCATCAAGGGGCAGGGGCTCAATGCATACAATATTTTAACAAACAGGTGGATATATTGGAGACCATTATAACTCCCGATTCCAGTGTATGTGTATATCTATCCTCCTGTGCATGTAATGTAGGACTCACCTGTTTGGGTGCAGGGCAGAATTTTATCCTGGTTAGGACCTGTTATTGATGACAAGAAAACCATCAAGGCAGGTTATTTCATTGAATCTCTGCGTTAACAATAAACAGTCGAGGACTGTAAGGGCAACCACGAAGGCCCGAGGTACTCAGGGACTGACGTGGGGGGTCCAAAGGTTAATTGACAGTAGCTAAATATACAGAGAAGCATACCTGACGTGGGGGGTCCAAAGAGAAGAAACTCTGAGGATTCCCACGTCAGCCGTGGGTATAAGTAAGCCACTAGCTAAGACCATGTGACTGGAGTGATCGGCAGATGTCCCGGGCTCGGTCACATGCGAGGTGCCATCAGGGGTCCCCCTGGCGGGTCACGTGCCGGCTTCCGGTACCGGTTCCGGTAGACCAGTGACCGGGAGAGCGACCGGAAGGACCGGAGGGGCTGGAAGGGCTTTGGATGGGGGTCGGGACGGGGGTTCCCCTGACAGAGGACAAGTCATCCTCACCAAAGCAGATGTGTCTCTGGACCACCGGTAACTGGGTGTTTACCCAGGGCCGATGTATCAAGTTCCTAGTCCGATTATGCAAAGACGAAGGGAATGCGCACTTACGTGAATTTTTTTCCCTCTCCCCCCCTGTGTCAGACGTGCGATGATAATTCGCGTAGGTATACACCCTGTGGTTAGACGCATTCGCGATTCTTGACCAGCACGGCCTAGTATGTTACCTTTTCAGTGGTATTGCTATATACATTTCCCTGCGAGCTTATGCAGACTAGAAAGGTGTTACAGATGTTTCAGAGACGCAGTACCGTGTTAGTGGAATGCACTTGCCTTCAGATGGTACTGCGAATATCAGTTTGAAGAGCACTGGGCTTCCGTCTTCGTCCAAGGCAGGTGCTCCCGATCCACTCAGAATTATATCAGGTCTATTGCCTCTATTTCTTTTTTCTCCGAATCCACTCACACCTTTGACCCGGCAAGATTTTAGTTCCAAGTCCGACTGAGTACAAAAATTCTGCGCTTCTGTTTACTGTATATTCCTAGAGAAAGAAAGAAAAGGTAAGCAATTGTTCTTGGTCATCGCAAAACGTACTCGTCTACTCCTCTCCCATCACCCTCAAGAACCTCCTTATCACCCTGTCCATCCCCGGTGTTCCCCGCACACCAGCCGATCATCTCAAAGTCGCAGAACTCCTGCGAGTGCTTGGTGGTGCCAGGATGGTCGGGAGTGCAAAGACTGCTTGAAGCACGAGTGACGGGGGCATGGTGCACGAGCCATAGAGGAGATGGTGAAGAGAAAGAGAGAGAAAGTTGGACGGGCGTTAATAGGATTTAAATACCGGCACGATGGCACCGTACCGTGATTTCCAGACGAGGTTTTGGTGCGATAATTGACTTCGGAAAAGACTTAGAAGAAGACACGACGTAGACGCGACACATCTTAATTACTGAACGTGACTTTTGTGATACCGGGATTTGCCGTGGGTAGTTAAAAATGATAATTGTTATGTTCTGCGACTGCCGTGTTACAAATGTTAGTGATCTAAGTCATCCTAACCCCCATACGATAGTGGGCTTGCCGCGCCGGCGGGCCTACAGTACTTATTCTGGATATTCACACGAGTACTATATAAGGAAATCGCATATGACTTATGACTTATGCATATGGCAGCCGAACAGGCTCTAAGCCTCTCTGTCTGTCCGAAGCCGTATCTCCGTATGGTTAAATTACGCAGCATGACCAAAGCACGGCAGATTAGCGCCAGTCACCGGCATGCGGAAATCAATCATTATACTCAGCTCCGTCCGCATGCCGAGCCGCAGAAGTGCTTGATGGGCCATGATGGCTGGCGAAATGCCATTTTTTTGTGGATCAATTCCTTTGTGGTTGAATGATGCAGCATGACCAAAGCACGGCAGATTAACGCCAACCAACAGCACACAGGAATCAATCATTATATTCAGCTCCGCTCGCATGCCGAGCAGCAGAAGTGCTTGATGGGCCCTGATGGCTGGCTCAATAGTTGAGATGCCGTTTTTTGTGGATCAATTATTTTGGAACTTATTTATTTTATAGATTGTTTGCTCTCCTCGGTTTCGCATTTACTAGAGTCGCAGTGCGCAAATTGCAGAAGCTTTCAAATAGAAAAAGTCACAAACAAACAAGGTAAGCAAGTGGGAGCCGGCGCGAAGCGCCGGCGACCGCTTGTACGGTAGAAAACCGCGTGATCGGCTCCACTGCGCGTGAAACCGAGCTCGAAGGTGCTTACAGAGGCAAATACGCCCGCGCCTTTCAAGGGATGATGATAGGCTCGTTTCAGCCTCTCTAGTCCACCGGGCGTGAAATCTGAGGATAACAGTCGTTCAGATCGCGTATACTGATGAGTGGCAGAGCGTCAGACTCACGCCACGTGCGACGATCGAATAGGTCTCGTGGTCGTCGAGTGACCTGTTCTCTGCTTCCATTGCCTTTGAGTCTTTCCCCTCATCTCACTCCTCTCTGCCTGGCGCACCGAACGCGGGATAATCGACGCTGCGTACGCCCTACCTGGTTTCTGGACTGCGCCCTCGATTGGGACCTGTAATCCGCGCGCAAATTGGCGGGATCCCCCTCGCCGCCTTGCGATCGGTGGACGTATACCGACGGCTGGCGTAACGGCACCCAAGGTCTTCCCCACCTCGTTAACATCGTCCCCTCCGACTGTCCCATCCACGTCGTCCGGTATTGGGTAGATTGGATATGTTGGAAGAGTTCGAGGTGTTGCACGTCGCTCGGCGTCGATTTTTGCTGACCGTTTACTCTTTCAGGCTGCGCGACGACTTGTACATTGATTTGCTCAGACGCTTCTTCCCCGGACACCATCCCGTCCTCGAAGCGAACGTTTTACTCGACCGTCATGGTGCCTTTCCTTAGCCAATACGCCTTGTGGCCATCGGGGGTCTCAACACTTGGCTGATCCACACGGCCTCCTCCGCGCGCGACTCCGGCTTCGACCGTCCCAGTACTTGCACCCACACCTTGCGCCCGAACGCCCACCCGAGCGCAACCTACCTCGGGCTTACCACCCGTAAGACGTTCGCCCGGGGATTTCGGTGCCGTCTTCTTGGTTGGCGTGCGGTTGCGCAACCACATTGCGTATATGACCGTATGCCCCAGATCGACTTTGGGAGGCCGCTCGTGATGAGCATGGCTCGCATGTGGCCGCCGAGGGTACCGTTCAGACGTTCCGCGCCGCCGTTCATTTGCGGTGTGCCGTGCGCCGTCAGGTCGCGCCTCGTGCCCTTCGACGCCAGATGTTTGTCGAATAGGCCACCGCTATACTCTCTGGAAACACTTGATGTCGACGCCATGCTGCATCTTCATCTCGGCCTCGAAAGATTTATATTGTTCCAGGGTTTCATTCTTCTCCTTCGTCTTTGGGAGGTAGAGGAACACAACGTCGGTATTGTCGTCAAGGAAAGTGCCGTAGTTTTTATATCTGCTGGTCCTTACAGATCTCCGGACACGAAATTTCCGGGACCCTGCGCTTCTTTGCAATAGGTGTGTTCTTTATCTTGGCTTGGATACAGGCTTTACACTCGGCAATAAGCGTGGATAGGTTGACGGTGAAGTTCAACGCGGCGCCGTTTTGTCCCAGCACCTCGATAGTGCTGTGCGCTAAGTGCCCGAGCCGTTCGTGGGCCTCGGCGCGTGTCAACGTTTCGTGCGGCGTGGGCGGTGCCCGGCTCTGGCTTCCACGTCGTCAAGGGGTATACGCCCATCGCGTTCGAGGACGCGGACTATTAGTCTTGGTTTCCGCGAGCGTGCCATGCGCGTTGAGACGAGGCCGTGTTTGCGCCACCTCCCGAGGGAGGTGAGAGGCGTCGAGCACGATGAAAGATAGTGCGTGCTTGAAAGGGCTGAATTTTTTCTTCCACTTTGGGCCTTGGCGTTCTGCGCCGCCGCCTGGACGAAAGTGTATCGTTGCTCAAACCACAGTTCGTACACGAGGCCCTTCCCTTTGACTGTTAACGTTGGAATCTAGCTGCCATCGCCATGGCTTCCTCGCGCTCGCGGCGCTCCTAGGGCATCTCGAATCTGATGGATTGCTCCAGCGCGCGATGGAACAGTGCACCCTGCCGGCCGCCCTTCCATGGTAATCGCCGTCTTTACCACGGGGCGTTGCGTCTTCGGTATGGCTTTTGTGAGGATGGCGGCATACACTTTGTCGGTGAGTGTTCCGCCGTATTCGTTGCGCTTTCTAATCAGACTTTCGATCGTCTTTAGCGGGATCCTCGCTGGTGCAGCGCGTCTCGGTGAGTTCCAGCAACAAATCAGTTTTGGCGAGCACGCCCTGCCTTGATCCTCGAAGCGTTTGCACAGCGCATTCCATATCAGGAAAATGCTGAACCTTGAACCTTGAACCTGAACCCGGTCAACGCAGTCCGACCATCGGCGGTGTATCTGATTTAAACCTGCCCAACACGTAGAGTTTCCGCTTTGATAAAGCAAAAAGTTGCCGAAATTCGGTCGGATCTGATTTCAACGTGACTGGAACTATTGCTGAAAGTCTGAAACGCGATGCAGCCCCAGGCCACAGCCAGCAATTATGCATAAATTTTGATTAAAGCATGCAAAAGCTTGAATTTTCAAGGCGGGCCAGTGTCACTCGATGCGAGCCAAGACGGGCGCGTGATAAGAGCACCATCGGCTCCGATCGGCCGACGCCTAACATGACGCTCAAGGTGAGTAGTGTGTGATTGTTTTGCTCTTTCCTCTGAGCAGCTCGCTCGTCTCATCAGAGATATGACCCCAGGTGCCCATTGTTGCTTGCGTTTCTCTTGTTCTTTCCCCTTTCTGCCGTCACGGTGGAACAGTAACCGTGCTTCGCTTGTTGCTTTTCCTGGCGCCTGCTTGCTGTCTGGCGGGGCGACGTAGTGTGCGTTTGCTTCCCGAATCCCGTCTGAGCGGGGCCGTCTCCTTTGGCCTATTTCAACAGGTCGCTGGATTCATGTGTTTCTTTGAATCCCGATTATCCCATAAAACTTGTAGCCATCGCACGTCACGGTCTGGGAAAAGAAGATGGATGAATAATTTATAAGGTAAATGTTCGAACAGGAAAGCTTTATCCTTGACGTCCATTTCTCTCTCTCGAGCTCTCTCTGTTGCTGGTCATTCTCTCGTCCATGTACAGTGTAACCAAAGGTACCTATGTCCGGCGGCCCCAAAATAGAACTCTCAGTCTACCAGGAATCCAGCTGGGATCTACTCGTGAGTGCACAGGTGTTAGCGTCTCTGAAGAAGTCACTCGAAAAATCAGCATGCGATAAGACTGCCAATGCTGTGGCGTTCGTACGGACCTGTACCACACCAAGATTGCTGCAGACTGATCAGACGAGTCCAGTAATTGGCCAACACCGGTATCCCAAATATGCAGGAGACTATATGAAGGATCCTTCTCGGCAAGTGACAGACGCTCAAGCCGTTTGTCGACCGCAGCAGCATCCTTCATCTGGCATGACCTCACGAAAAGTGGGTGCGCACCTGTCCACATTTCCTTCGCTTGCACCAAGTCGCCGCTGCGGATCATGATATCCCCAATTCCAACCATGCATTCCGCTCTGAGGCGATGTATGTCCATCGCTGTCCCTCCTTCCAGTGCCGCGTAAAACAAATTGAGAGCGGTCTCATCCTCGCCCAAGATACTGCATCGACCGGCAAGGGCCAATGGCATTTACTGTTTCCACGGGATCCTTCATTTTCTGTTCGAACGCGAGGTAAATGACTGTCCAACGGAGGGTGTCCATCATCCCATGCATTCCGTGTTTGGGGTCCCCCAAGGCTGCCAAGCAGAAGCCCGAAAGATCTCGGTAGACCCATTGACTCCTTGATAAACATTCGAGAAAGCCGGAACGGGCACCCTCGGCGTTTCCCCGATACAGTTGCTGTTCTGCAGTGGCGTAGGAGCATAGCAAGAATCTTTGGGAGCCAAACACCTTGTACAACGCTTCTGCAGCCTTCAAATTCTGTAGCAGGTCGGCCCCTTCACTACCGGTGAGGCAATCCAAGTAGGCCATATAGCCCAGGGCATTGCCATGATAGATAGGTGAATGTGTCGGAGACGTTCTTTTGAGAATCTCCTCATAGAGTTGATGCGCTTCGATATACTCGCTTTTTCTGAAGTGAATTTCGGCTCGTGCATCGAGAACGTTTAGATACTGGTCCGAATCCTCCAGTCCGAAGGAGATGAGTGCCTCTTCCACCTGTGCACAGACACTGAGAGCCTGAGATAGATTGCCCATATAGCAGTTCAGTTGGCCCTAGCCTCCAATTCGAGCCACGCATATTCGTGAAAACTGATGGCGAATCGCCCAATTCGCCGAGCATTGTGCACAACCTTGATTGCCCTATAGGGATCCCCGGATATATATGCAATGTTCTATTTAGGCTCGTGACCAGCCTCCCAAATAACGGCAATACTCAGTGCAAGCACTGTGCCGTAGGCAGGCTGGTACAACTCGGGCTGTGCAAAAGGCCTGAGCCTGAGTTTGAAATCTTTGGCGGGTGCCGATCATCGGCATCACGGTGGCTGCGCAGAGCCATCATTTCCCTTATAATCTCAGTGTCCGCAACTCACCCTCTGTGTCGTATTTAAAAATTTTGAACTAGCATAATGATAGAAGAGTCCTCTTATATTAATCTCTCCCCTTTGACTTTCTGCAACCGAGATGAATTGACAGAATGTAGCCAAGAAGAAAAATGATTCAAACTCCGCGCTTAGCCCTTTATTTGGTCCGAGTTGTACCAGTCTGCCTACGGCATAGTGCTTGCACTAAGAATTGCCGTTATTTGGGAGGCTGGTCACGAGCCTAAATAGAACACTGCCGTACCTGGCAGACTGGTTACGAGTCTATGTTCTATTCAGTTTTCAGACAATAATATCTGAAGCTCGATGTCGTCTGCCTGCATAGCGAAAGCGAAGGCGGACTGGTTATATTCTGTGGCCTTGTGTATGTTCATGAATCTGGGCCGAAAGTAATGGACTGCCGCTGCATTGTAGAAAACGACAGCTGGATTTCAGCCATCAGTCTAGGATATATTTGACGGAGAATTACGATTACCTTGGTTGACAGCCGAAGTCCCTTTGTTGAAATACTGAACACCCTCGTTGAGGAAAACTCCAGGATCATCTGGACCCTGATAACCGCCTGTGTGGCGCAGACGGGCACTTGCATAACTCCATCGCAATCCCGGATCGCCCGTTGCTTGGACTATAGCAGGAACGTGTCGCATAAGTGGACTGTCACCTTTCATCATAATGACCGAGAACCGGTCAAGTATGATGATGGTGGACGCAATGACCATACATGCAGATGGTTCTTCTATTAATAGTCCCTCAAGGATCACTTCGTTGATGTTTCCCAGGTAGCAAACAAGTTCCGCCCCAAGGTGGCCCAAAAGGAGCTGCGGCTTCGAATTCCACCCGCAGTTGCGCCTCTCTTCGCCGGCCACGGAGCGCAGGTGGTTCGCACCGGTCGGCGTGATAGCGGGCTGCCCATGGGTAAGTGTTTATTCGGAATGTGCGGCCAACCAAGGAAGTATGTGCACCAGAGCAAGTGCAAGCGAGGGGCGATGAGAAGGACGAGGGTGGCGAAAAGCTTCATCAAGAGCTGGTGAGTGGGTTCCAATGAATCCCACTGGGCTTCATCGTATTCCTCAACCACGAGTTTTCATTATAGTCCAGTGGTTTACGGTGGATCCCACCTGTTGTGAAGGCACATTCCATCGAACTGTGTTGAGAACCGGCGTGAGATGGTGGAAAACACTGGAGCTCAGTGGGTTTCAGGTCGGAGGCTCCATTAGTATCTACTGGATCTCAGTGGGTAAAAGCCCATGTGCGGCCATTGAAGTCCACCAATTCCCAGTGAGCCGGCAGTGGAGTACGGCGATCACTAACGGCCGCACTTGGCCGGTGATGCCCCGCCGCGCCACATCAGACAGCTCGCATGCTTTGATCAAAGTGATGGTCTCCAACAGAGATAGACTCGCACCTTGATGGTTCTTATGGATGGCCGCACCTAAATTTATCCTCTTCCTCCTATGTGTACGGCTGTGCACGTTGGCCACGAATGTGCACGTTGGCAACGACAACGAATTTGCTTCCCTGGGGCTTGATGGCTGAGAAGCACTCACTTAAAATAACGACTCTGTCTTGCTCCCGTGCCCATCCCCGTGGTCCTCCCTCCGCGCTCTCGCCACCATGCTTGCTGCACTGTTCTTGCTGACCGTCTCGAGCGTTGTCTCAGCCATTCCAGTCAAAAGGTGGGCCACTAACTCGTACTTCAACATCCATCAATGCTAACCGCCTTCACACAGGGCGCAGCCCACCGACTGGATGCAAGCGAACATCGGCCTCTTGGGCTCCCGGCCCCTCATAAACATCGTCATTCCAGGAAGCCACGACGCGGGGATGTCCCAGATCAACGGCGGTACCGCCTTCTCCGATGCTGCGAACACCCAGACTCAGACCCTCAGCATCGGCGGCCAGCTCTCGGCCGGTTCACGGTACTTCGACATTCGACCCGTCATCGCAGACGGCTTGTACTCGACTGGTCACTACTCCGATGTTACTGAGATCGATAGCTGGCAGGGAAGCAACGGAGAGTCCATTGCGAACGTGATCAGCGACATCAATGCGTTCACGAGCGCGAACAACGAGTTGATCATAATCAACTTGTCCCATGCGTATGACACCGACGCCGGGAATTCCGACTATCCGATATTCACCCAAGCCCAGTGGGAGGCGCTGTTTGAGCAGCTCCTAGGCATCAACCACCTCTACATCGACCCGAACCCGACCACCGTCGATCTGACCCAAGTTACACTCTCTACCTTCATCGGCTCCTCTCCCGCCGTCGTTGTCATCGTCCAGCCCGACAACACCATTGATCTCGGCACCTATGCCTCCCATGGCTTTTACCCGTATTCGCAGCTCAACGCGTACAACGAATACTCAGACACCAGCACACTGAAGACAATGGAGAGCGACCAGCTCGCCAAGCTGGCTGCGCAGCGGGCGACGTCCACTCAATCCTACTTCCTCCTTAGCTGGACTCTCACGCAGAGCACCCTCGAAGTCCTCGGACTCGGCGATTCGATCCTCGACCTCGCCAACCAGGCTGACCCGGCTCTGTACACCTCGCTGCCGCCCGCGCTGAGCACGAATACGTACCCGAACATCCTCTTCATCGACAACTTCCAGAACGACGGACAGATGGTCGACCTTGCTATGACCATCAACACCAAATATGCATCGTAGTCGTTGGTAGTCTTTCCATAGTATTTGTGACCATAGGCAACAAATCATCTTGATTGAACGAAATCGGGTCCGGAGGAAATGTGCATTAGATTTTCGGCTGCGTCACAGAAATCCGAAAGTTAGCAAATATTAACCGCCATTGAATCTCATGCGTCGATCTTGTGCGCGGTTCCAGTTCCTTTCATCGATCTACCAGGAATCCTAGCTGGCCCTGCCTGTCCAGGTCCACCCATAGCACACGAGCTCGCCGAGTTGGAAATTATTTTAGTGTCTATTTATAAGAGACTAAGGCGATCTGACTCACCTGCCTTGAGGTGGCTTCCAGACCGTTTCGCTGGGCATAAGTAAAGGTTTGTCCAATTTTTGTCCAACTGTGTTGCGGTGTTCAAACTGTGGACTACCTGTATCGCCCAAAATTTGGCCTGTTTCATTCTTCTCAAGATTATTTCAGCCTGTATTGACATAGAAGTGCAAACGAAAAAATTGGAGAGAGGATATCTACAGTAGATCTCTGCCTCCGAATTGCTTAGTCCCGGTGACTTTATGTATTTTGTGCGATATTCATACTTACGGATTTTGGGAAGCAGATTCCCGTCTTTCTTGGCCTTGAACCGAATCATTCACCTGAACTCACGAAGGCACGGGTGATCCCTCTCCCTGAAGTCTGTCTGAAATATATTTACTTCTTGAATCACAGGAAAGTTCACGATTGGGGACTGAAATGAATGTGAATTGTCTAGACTAACGCACATTTACTGTAAATAAGAGGACCTATATGAAGAAGACATGGTATGCATCTAACTGAAGACCGATGCCGAGATGGATATATGGAAGCCAATGGAAAAATGATTTCTTCCGCGATCCTTCCCGAAGTCTTTGAACAGCTAGATGCAATGCCTCGGCAGCGCGGGTTGAGTCCGGTTGCGGAAAAGATATTCATAAACATCACTGGCAATTTGGGGTACATCCTCGTCCATAATTTTTAACATGGTAGCAATTACATCTTTTGCGGTTTGACATGCAGAGAGAAATGCAAGATGGGCATGTCGGAGAGCGAGATGGATAATGTTCAAGAGAGTCAACCGGGAACTCCCAGTAAGGAGGAGTGCACCCCCTCGGTTGGATGGGACACATTCTGTACACCATGACATGCAAAGTGAACCCGTCCGGAATCACGCATTCCTTGTTGAACACTGTCCACCGTTGCTATATCTTTGTCCGAGTGGGCAATTGCCAGCTTTCCCTCTGCAAGCCATTGAATATGATTAATTTCTCCCTCTGTTCCTGGAATATTAGCCTGACCAAATGCAGCTGGTTGAGCAACAGCAAGGCTGTGATGCCTTCTGTGATTGAATGGGAGGGCTAAAGCCTTCACTAAGTGCAGTCAATGACGGTGTGTAAGAAAAGATGGCATAGTCAGATACTTTTGAACCAGAAGCGTCATCTTTTCCATAGGGCCAGCAGCATGTAAAGGGAGGAAAGAAAGAGGACCTGTCGGTCACCACCAAATATGTGGCGGGTTGACCTTCGTTGGAGTTTGGAAATTCTAGTTGAGATTTCGTACATCAACTGTAATTAAACGACCGCAAGACCTTCAAGAACTGGCTTAACAATTCCTGGGCTTAATCACATCACATCCGGTAAGTCACTTCGTACATTCAACGAAGCATTTTTGCCCATAAGTGATTCTTTTCGGGACACAGCCCAAGAAAGAAGTCATCGGAGATTGAAAAGGCTTCGCACAGACAGACAGATTCAGATACACGTATTTTTAGAAAGAGGGTGACTTGCAACAGTGACTTTCAAATGTCAAATCTCCTCTGTGTTCGGGAAGTCGAACAGACCAGCGACTAGGGTCTGTAATGGGATCCAAATCTGCTTCCCGCATCCATGTTGCGAGTCTATTATCTGACTGGCTGCGGCGACCGTCTGACCCGTCGTGGTGAGACGTTTCCCAGAGTCAGATGCAAACTTGAATCACCAGAGCGAAGGGATAATCCAGGACACTTTTTTGGTCCCTCCCTGGTGTTCCATGGTGGACTCGGCGATCTCAGTGTCTACTAGCTCGACCATTCGGCAATCTGATTGTGATTGGTATTGCACCTGGTTATCGCGCCTCAAATGTACAGACAGCTTTGATTCAGGTAACTCCTATGCCTGACCCTCGAACTGTGCTTCTCATGTTCGTCAATCGCAAGACGCTTTGTACTTGACATTGGGGCGAACCTAGGACTGAGGCTTTGGCTTTCTGCAGGATCACTCGGTCGGTCTCCCAGTCGAAGATGGACGGCACATCATGAATGTTGCGATGGCACGAAGAAGGAAGGGGCGTCTTTCCAACGAGTTCTCACGACGTGGCTTCTGTGATAGATAGGAACTTCGTCGCCCATCATGACCATCGCCCTCTTGCCCCTCAGATTCACCACTGCATCGAGAATATCTAGGTAGCACGGATTCTCCATAAAGTCTCGTGCCGTGGGGCAGATCTGCCCCATGTTCAGTGATTCTCGACCGCCATGCACCCCGAATCCACGCCCATCCTCGACACAATTCTCGAGTACACCGTGGTGGCGGTAACTTTCCTTCGAGATATAACGGCAGCAACACAGGTACCTTTCCTCAACAGTGTCTGCACTCTTTCGTTGGCGATCATCACGCCAAGGTGAGTTCAAATTTCTATTTGTGGCAAACGGCAATCACGCTGACACCTTGGTTGACAGGTATTCAACGAGTATGGCGAGACAATGACCTATACTTATGAACTGGGATGACATTAACTTATGTAGGCGCCTCGGCCACGGCCGTCTTGAGCGGCAGAGTGAAAAATTGACGCGGTGCGTCCTTGTCCGCTGACTGCGTCCGCGCATCGTCCCTTTGCCCAACAATCGTCAAAAAGAGATTTTGCTCGAGTCCGTCCAGGCCCTGTCCGTTCCGCTACTTCGTAACGAGAACCCTCGTTCGTTCAGTCAGGATTATGATCCGTCCATCAGATGGTGAAGCCAACCTCACACCTTCCCAAACATTAGCCACGTCCACTGACGAAACTTTTCGTCTACTGGGCATGTCATATTATCCCTTTGGATTAGGACAAATTCAGTCATTATCGCTTGCGCCCAGCTCTTCGGACGCGGGGAACAGTCAAAAATTTCATTGAACATTGAGCTGAACATCGAACGAAAAGGCAAAAGTCTATAGACTCTAATTAGACACCATGACTTGACAATACCTTGCGCACAACGGCCAAAATTCGCGCCTGCGCAGCAGATGAATACCCAACTGTGTCGTGGTTCCCGTCTTCCAGGGTCTCGTACTTCTCCCACCCAAGACCAACTGGGATTCCCGGAAGACGATGATTCATCCCACTCTTTGCCTGAACATGAAGCGCCACACGCGCCTCCATGTCCCGCCGCTCCGCATCGAATCTGCGGGGACCGTGGAGGTCGAGGGTAATATCGTAAGCATCAGCGAGCGGACTCACGCGCTGCTGGAGGTCCTCATCCGTCATTCCCTGTGGGAGATCCCCATGTGCGCGCGCGATTGCGACCAACGTAGGGGTGTCGTGCCAGTCCGGCTTGATATCGAGCACCGCCTGCACGATCTTTTTCTGGTGCTCCGAGTTGGGCTGTGCGCCAATTGCTATCGCAAAATCCTCAGCAACGTCCATCTCGTTCAGTTCGAAGGCGTGTATTTCGGCCGGATGAGGCACTTCGATAAAGATTGCATGTGTCGTCGCCAGGGGGAGTCTCTGGGAGACCCGTGTCGCGACCATCCCACCGTAGCACCATCCTAGAAGGAAACAGGGAAGGGACCCAGCGAGCGCAGAGATTGACTGGGCGTATGCGTCCGCCGTCTTGTCATATGTATTCAGATTTCTGTCAGGCTCCCAGGCGAGTCTAATGTCATAAAATTAGAGACTGCATTCAGAAAATAGGATACAGCACTCACCCGTATGTCGCAATGCCGAGCTCTTCATTATCCAGGTTGTTTGCGATACGGGGAAGGTTCTCCAGCCCACTCATAAAGGGAAATACCACCATCACGGCTCTCGGCTCGCGGATGAACCCGCTCGGCTGCAGTCGGATGATGTTCGGCGGAAGACAGATCTCGGGCATCCCATTCTCCCCGAGGGAGTCGACGAACCGCGCTAACTCGCTTGCGGTTGGGTGCGTGACGATGGCCGTGAACGGAAGCGAGACGTTAAACGTGCGTCGGATGAGATTTGTGACTTGAGTTGCAATCAGAGAGTGGCCACCACAATTGTAAAAGTTGTCTCGGGGTGAGAGCTCTCTGTCAGTCGAAAGAACGCTGGCGAAGATTCTGAGAATCGCCTCCACAGTTGAGCGCCGAGCTTGATCCTCGGCACTCCATTCGACAGAGGCATCATTCACCATTTGGAACCTGTCACCAGGCTCAACCACGGGGAGTTTGGTCTTGTCGACCTTGCCCGTCAACAGAAGTGTTTCAACTTGAACCACGTAGTCTGGAATCATCTAGGTACAAAGTAACACGCAGTTAGCCCAGTTTCGTCAACTCTTGATGCGGACCAGGCTCACATATGTCGGTATGCGCTTTGAGAGATGTTGATACAAACTCGTAAGAACATTTTGCGAAACGGTCAACTGGGAGCGGTAGATAAGTTGATTCGGTGGTGAATTGCATGTCTGCAACAACGATTCGTATTTTAGCAATCACAGAGTACGTTCGAAAGTCACGCACCCGCTCAATTGGCCCGGAACTATGATGTTTGAACACAATATGAGCTATGATGTGATTTTCCGCGCTTAAGGGCTGTCGTCCCACTGCCGATACAGAGACGTAGCAGTCGATGACATCCGGATGGGTCCGTATCTGGGCGGCGATTTCGCCCAGTTCAACTCGGAACCCTCCCTTGATCTTGCACATCGAGTCCATACGGCCGAATATCTCGAACTTGCCACAAGGCAAGTGTCGACCAAGGTCCCCACTACGCCAACCGCGTATACCGTCCTTGACCAAAAACCTCTCGCGATTGAGCTCAGGGCGGTTTCTATACTCGAGGAACAAGCAGGGTCCCTATGGCGGTTTACAGTCAGTATTGAGAATAAATTCCAAAACTGGCGTGTTGTACCCAGATGATAATCTCGCCCACAAATCCGCGAGGGAGTTCATTTCCAGCGGGGCTAACAACGGTCATAGCGGCGTGGGGCATCAACTTGTCGATTGGTGTTCGTCGGAACCGTGATAGAGCGGACACATCTTCGCGGGTTAAGACACCGTAGCTGTTGAACACTACCAAGGCCGTCTTTAGAGCGGGATCCAATATTGAACATCGATTGTAGACTCACCAGTGCCTTCAGTGGGACCATAGCTATGCTGAACCCGAGCTGCTGGAGAGCGAGCGAGATCGGCAAACACCCGTCGCACAAAAGTTGGGGACACCTCATCTCCTGCGAGGCAGACGTGGTGCATGCTATCGGGGAAAAAGTAGCCCTCTTGGTGGACCGTCTGATCCAGCCACATGCGCATTGCGGCGGACGTAGCACCAACCATGTTGGAAACCGGAGCAGTCTTCATGAGAGCACTCAAATATTCGCCGTCCTTTTCACCGTCGATCTAGTATCGCGACGATAAGCCCATTGAAATGCAAAAGGTACGATCCACTCACCTTTGGTAGCTTGAGGCATCCTCCTGTTACGAAACAAGAATAGAAGTGCGAGATCGACGGATCCCAGGCCACATTGCTTGTGGCAACACAATTGTACGGCACCCCGACTTCAGTCCACGTTATCGTCTCGCGAACGTGCTGAATTACGCTGAAGTGTCCGATGGCAATGCCCTTCGGTTTTCCAGTGCTCCCACTCGTATAGATCATACTACGAGACCATGTCAGCCATTACTCCACTATTAAACGCTGGGGAACTTACTACGCGATGTCAGCCGCATCGTCGGCAACAATATCTTCCGGGTTTACAGACTCCAGATTGTGAAACAAATCGTGGACCAAAAGAACAGGCGCCGAGAAATCGCTCGCAGAAATCCCGAGCCGTTGCAAAACCTGTTGATGTGCTAAAATGCACACTGGGTTCACGTCTTGCATTATATCCTGGATGCGTGATAGCGGTTGATAGATATCGCAAGGTACCCACGGCAGCCCAGCAAGACTGGCACCAATCTCGGCAGCAACAACATCCACGTTCCGCTCAAGCAGCAGCAGCACCATGCCGTGAGGGCGACTGCACGCACGCAGGGACTCCTGGACGCCTTTGGCCATCGAGTATAGCTCGCGGTATGTGTACATCGTCCCCGTTGTGTCATCGTATACCGCGTTTCGGTCCGAGAATTCAAGAGCACGAGATACGAGAAACGCGCCGAACGAGTTGTCCGCCGGATCAATGGCCGGCACGAGCGGCATATGCGCCGAGCTTTGCACAAGGGCCAGCCCGTCGATGGTCTGCAGTGGGTCTGCACCCCACGCAACCAAGATACGATTGAAAGCGATAGCCAGAGACTCCATTGTGTGGTACGCGAAAATCCCAGTATGATACTCGATTTTACCTCGCATCGTTCCGTCGTTGCTGACTTCGACGGAGCAGATCAAGTCCGTGCGCGCAGTCCCGTCGCTAAGTGGAAATCGCGAAAATCCGGCCTCCGCATCGAGTTCACCCTCGGGCGCATCCACATATTCGAGCACCGCCTGCATCAACGGCTCTCGCGACGCCAAGCGACCTATGCCCAAGCTGCTGGCGACTGCGTCGAACGGGACATCCTGCACTCCATCGAGGAAGAGCAGATCCTGCTGAATCACCGCGTGAAGGGCATCCAAGGCTTGTATGCCTGTAAACTTTACACGCAGCGGTAATATGTTGATGACTGGGGTACTGAGTCGTCAGCCAGTGTTATGACCGAAGATTGAACGACTTACAAAGTCCGATGGCGTTAGCCGCCTCGGAACCAGGCCGGTTCGCGAATGGCACGCCAACTGTCAAATCCTCCTGGTTTGCAGCGCATAGATGCAATGTCACCGCAAACGCTGTCATGAGGCACGAGAATGGTGTGCTGCCCAGGCGATTGGCAAGATGATATACGGCGCCATAATCTACCTCAAAGGTAACGCTGCCGCTACGGCTAAAGACCTGGATTTCGGGTCGCACAAGATCGACGGGAAGCTCGAGCAACTGCGGAGCGGAGACCAGGTACGAAACCAAAGAGTTGAGGCGGTTAGCGTCGGGCTTTGCCGGGAGGTCGGAAGAGTCAAAGTAGCTGGCCGCCGGAAATAGGCTGTTGCCCTGATATAGCGCCGAAAGCTCGTCCGTAAATATCTGCGACGAGTCAGCGTTGGGTCAAATGGCTCGTCTCAGCACTGACCTTAGCGGAGGATCTGTCCCAAATAATGTGATGGGCACATACAACGAGCACATGCTCTGAATCGCCTGACGACAACAATGCGATCCTGATCAACGGTGGCTCGAACAGATCGAACACCTTCACGTATACCTCCGACACGCGCCGGACGACCTCCGACGGCTGGAGAGTCTCGTGCGCGAGCATCTGATTGAAAAGTAACTCGTCAAAGGGAATGACTTCCTGGTGGATCTCGGCTTGGTCGTCGAGCACCAGTTTAATGCGCAGGATATCGTGGCGACAGACGATCAAGCGAATGACAGACCGAAGATTTTCATACGAAACGGGACCCTGAATTTTGAGGGCTAGTCCGTCGTTGAAGACCGGACTGTCTGGCGCGGTTTGTTGCAGGGCGTACACCCGAGCCTGGGCCATAGAGAGGGGATGCCTGGTTCCGCCAGCCAAACTAATAGACGAGGCACTCGATTGGCATTCCGTTTCAGAAGATGAAACAGACGAGAGGGACGGCGAAGGCGAGGGCGAGGGCGAAAGTGACAAGAGGGAGTCCTCACACTTATGCAGCATTTTGGATATCTGCGAGAGCTCGCCAGAGCTCTTAACATCAACAGACGGAAAAAAGCGCAGTGGGTGATGCGCGAACCTTGACTTCGCGATTCACCTCATTTCTAGGTTTGAATTCCTCTAGAAGGCTCTACGCATATTGGGATCAAAGTCGGAACACAAAACAACCAGCCATACGCCCACCTTGACTTGGAGTTTCTCACGACGCATGCTGAGGAGGGGAATGAGAATACGAGGGTGCGCGGTCAGCGGAGTATTTCTAGGCGGCACCTTCGTACGACTTGAACGCTAGTAGCCCTGTTTCGCGGATTGTTCGATGGCCGCTCCGATCGTGGCTTCGCTTTACTCGATCGCCGTGAAGCGAATTCGAGTCGGAAATCCCATGCCGTATTCTTGATCTTGATCTGATTTCACTAACTGCGAGGGGTAAAGCTTACACCAGATCCATGTCAGCACAGATGTCTCTCGCCGATTAAACTAGGTGTACATACCCCTGGCGTAAGTCGTCGAATTTAGTAGTAGGTAGGTAGGTATAATTACACGGCACGGTCCCGCTTAGGAACGCCAGGGCCCAGGAAGTAACTGAGTGTACAGGCACTAATGCACACTACACTCCCTGGACTCCTCCTTACCCCCTTAGCCGAGCTCACTACCACAATCTATCGACCCACCGCGGTAGAACTAAAGGAGATATAGAGAAGTAAATGACCGGGAATATCTCTCTCTTTATAAAATTACGGGTGTCTGAAGCCTTTAAACTCCGCTTATGAAGTTTATGGAGTTTTGGCCCTACGTCCGCAGTAGCAGCCCCGATATTTCGCTTCAACATTTCTCAACATCGAAAATGTTAAATTTGTGCCTTGCAGAAAGGAGATGTGAGGCCGCAAAGCGGCCGAGCTGTTGCTTGTTTTACCTTAAATCAGGCATCTCTTCACCGAAACATGGGAATGACGTAGAAGAATTGAACGACGTCGAAGCAAATTTAACCAGTAGCCCAATGTTCGGTCGCGAGTAAAGCACCAAAATTAATATAGACTGTGATCAGGTTCTTCGCCTGCCGTAGTCTTCATAACTTTGCCAGGGTTGTGGTCGTTACCAGTCCCCAACTTGCCTCACAATCTCACTCTTGCCCGTGAGCTTTCTAGGGATAGCTGAATGAATGCACTGTCTAAATCCACCGCCCAGGCTTTTCGCCGCCAAGGCCTTAGGGCAGGCAATTTCGCGGCGTGGAGGAAGTTTGCCACTCATCCTCCTGTCGCATCTCGCCTCAGTAGCGATGCCTCGACTCGCAAGTCCACCACAATTGCCGGTCTCCATGCCAGGAGGATTTCTTCCGAGGCCCAGCTGCTACACAAACCTGTTGCCGACACGGAAGACAGGTACTTTCAATTGCCCCCAGGAACACGGTTCACGGCACCCACCCGCGAGTGGGCACTCGGGATGAAGAAATCGTTCGCACTTGCGCTGCAGAAGACTGGCCTGCTTGTCGTCGAGCTCGGTTTTGACGATCCCACGAGCCATTTCATGCTCGAGCTTATCGAGGCCATGGGATACACACCTGACACGCACTCAAGCACGCATGGTGCTCTGGTGAGTTTGAAGATTTATCTTTTCAGTTCCACTGCCAGAATTAAATACATTTTTCGATCGCAGTGGGACGTGACCTACAAACCCAGCGGTATAATCAGTACCAAGACCGATAGCGCCGCAAAAAGCAGATCACACGGGGTTGGCGAGTTCGTGTGGCACACTGACGGAAGCTTCGAAGTGAGTACATTTCACCCCCTACTACCGCTGGCGTTCATAACCTCTGATACTTATCCACTCCCGCAGGCCCGTCCACAGCGCTTCTTCGGGCTACATTGTGTGCACCCGGACAAGCTCGGTGGAGGGATCTTCCGCGTCCTTCCCGCCGAGGATCTAGTTTCACTACTTCATCCACGGTCGGTCGAGGCGTTACTGAGGACCGAGCTCGATTTTCAGGTCCCGGCCGAGTTCTACAAGGGCCGGGAGACGAACAAGGGGCGGCTTCTCGAGCTCGATCCCACGACAGGAAAATATTTGTTGCGCTTCCGGCGCGATATCCTGGCGGATCCACCGAGTGCGGACCCCGCCGCCAACGCGGCCGTTGAGGAACTTAATTCGCTACTCGAAGGCCCCAAGGCAAAGGGGTGGCGGTTCGCCGACGACGTTGTTAAGGAGAACGTTGTTCTTCTGATGGACAACGCGCGCTTCCTGCACATGCGCACCGAGATCCTCGACAGGCGCCGCCTGCTACGTCGTGTGAGGTTTCATGCAAAGTCAGAAGAGAACCAAGGGCGTGTTTTTTGTAGACTCTAGAATCTGGATAATAGGGAAATTTGACAGGGGGATAATACATGCGTCATTGTGGAATCATCTCGTCCAGGGTACACCGCGACAGGTGACCGATCGCACCAGCCTTTGACTTATTACGCGGACACAATCACTTGACGCTCAGTGATAACAAGCAACCAGGCAGCTTGGTCTTCGCATCGTGTCCGAGTAGTAGATGCATAACAGGTCAAATTTGGATTGCCAGCCTTGTATCTGACCATTTTGCAGCCGAGGGGACGCAAAATCCCTAGAGTGAATCGTAAATGCTATATCCATGAAGCAGAAGCTGAGCATGCCCCGGATGGCCAACAGGAAGCATGAACCAATTTTATATGAGCACTCTTGCGATGTCAAGGTATCTTTTATGAAGTATTCAGTGGTTAATATGACCGTAGGAACCTAGGCTTTGAAATAGGTTAAATTCGCGAATGGTCTTCGGGCTTGATCCCGAACAAGCATTATTGAGCGACAGAATGTACCAAATTTAGGGGAGATTAACTCATCTCCTAGATGAACTATGTTGAACGGCGCACAACGGAGTCGGTGTGTTAGACTGAGCCACACGCTCCACATTACCTCGAGAGATTAAAGCAGAAATAGCCCACGGCGAGAGAAAAAATTGATAACCTCGGCGGCTCTAGTAAATCGGCGCACACGTTAGGGCCACTGTCGCTACTCGAAACTCTAGATTTTATAGCAGAAATAGTCCGCGGCGAAAGAAGAGTTCGGCTGCTCTGGTAAATCGCTTATTGCAAGGCGCGAGAACAGGTGAGCCCGAAGGCGATGGTGCGGCACCAACGGTCTGACAGATGTTGTAAGAAATGACGCGTCGATAGAACTTAATTCCCCCCAAAATGCGGAAAGCCTGACCGACGACTGCAGTGTAAATACTGCGCATATACAGCTCATATATACAGGAGAACTCCTTCCTTTAGCTCTATGCAGCTCTAATCAATGCGTATTCAATTAGATAATATACATTTTATACGAGGTTTTGGTGGATGACATGTTTCTGCTGACGGATTGCCTGACACGTCGGTATCTAGACGGCAACCCTCAGAAACGAAAAGAGAAGCACGCCTAAAGGGGATGAAGCACTGCCTTTGCCACGCCGATCTCTTAATCCTTAAGGACCCGAATATCGTTCTGAGGCGAGCAAGAAGTTAATGAACGCACTAAGCCTGAAAGGAAGCAAATGCCCGCATCTGCTCCAAACTTCTCTGCATCGCATCGAGCGTGCAAGCCGTCTGTCTTCCAAATTTTACGGCTATCTCCGCGCTCTGCAATAATAATGTGCATTCTCTTCGAAATCTCGCTCATCCACATGAAAAGGCACCGAATCCGCCGTTGTATACCCACGCCCCTGCGCTGTTCCTGTGAGAGGGTTATTGAGGACGTCATCTAGGGTCCGAATATCGTTCTGACGCGAGCAAGCAGTCAAACGCACTAGCGAACGGTGTGATCTTTATAACTTGATCCAACGTTGGCACTCACGCCATCAAGCATGTCTTCGTCGTCATCTCCAAGCCTGCTCTTGTCCAACCTCTCTCCCGCCGCACGCGCTGCCTTTGGTACCACCGGGCGCCTGCTGTCGTGCCTCGTCATCGAGTCTCTTGCGCGCGGGATATACCTCGAACTTCCTACAATCGACGGCGTAGCTATAGGCGTCTGTGTCGTGCTCCAAGCCGATGTGTCTGCGCGCCCGCCGCCCGACCTCGCCACGGCTTACAAAGCCGACGACATCCTCGCGATCGTTCCGCTCCGGCATGTCCCCGTCTTCAAACACGATGGCACTGATCCTAGAGGGCAGGAGGTCGGTCTACTCGATATCACAGATATGGTGCCTCTGGTGCTCGAGTTTGACCCCAAGGCTGGGCAGCGGCCCCACGAGGTGAGGGTCATACATGTGTCTCATCAGAATTGTTGTTGACTGCGATAAATCAGCACGCGATGTTGACTGAGGCCGTCATGAAGGCGATCTCAGGCCCGGGCTGGGACCTCTCTATGTCAGCGCCACTAGTCCCGTCGCGCAGCCCTCTCCCGCTCTGGGAGGCCTTTGGTCGCAGATTGAATGTCCAGGAAAGCATGCTCAACGAGATAACTGCCGGGCTCGAGAGCTCCGTTCTCTGGCAGAGTCTGTTTTCTATTTTACGTACTTCAGCGGAACGAACGCTAATCCATATTGTTACAGAATACACGTTCGAAAATCCGCCTGAGGCACCTCAGTTCTCCTCGCCGAGCATCGACTGGGAGCAATCGATCGTCGAGGGCCACCCGACGCACCCTGTATGTTGGTTTCGTTTCCTCTCATGCATATCTTAACTGCCTCCAACGTAGATGTACAAAGCACGCCAATTTCCGCCTCCTCTTCCTGACTATGCGCCGGGCACCTACAACTTCTACCACACCACTCTGCGGCTCATCGGGGTCCCCCGCGCGAATCTGAAGATTACGGGGGATTTTGAGAGTTACGCAGCACCGCTCGTCGCGGCTGCCTCTGCGAGAGCAGGCGAAGAGCTCCCGGTCTCGGGAGATTTTGTCGTCGTGCCCGTGCACGAGTTGCAGACTGCAAACATCGCGGCCAAATTCCCTGATGCGGTCATATTCCCCGCGGCGTTCTCAGTCCCCATCCTCGGGCAGATGAGCATCCGGTGCGCATCGATGCACTGTCCAAATACACGTGTTCAACTAATATCCCGTGTGCAGCTCCTTCCTCGTACCCACCGCGTTTCGTGAGTTCTCCCTGAAAGTCGGGTTGGGGATCAAGCTCATCGGGGACGTGCGCACCATCTCGCCCGTTGCCGCGCATTTCGTCCCGCGTTTCTCCGCACAGGTCGTACCCGCGCTCGCGATGGACCGCCGCATCGTCATGGTCGCAAAGGAGCTCGCGTCTGTGGTGCACACGCACCCGGACGACGAGGTGGCGGGGCACTGCACGGCGATTATTCGGGAGGCGTACGACAGCACTAGCGAGGAGCGCGGCGAGCGGCTCATTGTGTCCTCTTCGCTGTCCGAGAGGGGCCATGCAGGCGAGGGCGGGCACCTCCCATCCGTGATCCGTGTCTTCGAACTCGATACAGAAGCGAAACGGCTGGAGTGGTTCGATAGGTGCACGCCCTTCCTTCTCTCCATTTGTTCCGCCCTCTTGACGTGTTTGCAGATATGTCAGGCTATTCTTCGAGGCGTTCCTGCCACCGATGCTGCAAAACGGCGTTACGTTCGAGTGCCACCCACAGAACTGCGTCGGGCGGTACGATCTCAAGACGAAGGAGTTGATTGGCTTTGTCGTCCGCGACATAGAGGGTTTGCGCGTGCACGTCGAGACCCTCCGCGCCTCCACTGGCATCGAGCTCGACCTCGTTCCCCACCATGTGGGTCCTCTCGTTCCCATATTTCACGTGGCCGGTGCCTCACACGTTCCTACATTTTGACTCACGACGTACACACAGGTCGTTGCCGAGCCACACGAGCTCTACGCGCAAATGTACGACACAGGCATACGCAATCACCTGCAGCAGCTCATCCGCACGCTCGGCCTGCACTACTCTGGCAGCGGGTGGGCGCTGGTGCGGCGGCACCTCCAGGAGCAAATCCCGCGCCAACACACGCTGTACGACGCATGGCTCCATCCAGAGAATAAGACTTTCAGTGGGAAGTGCTTCATGCGGATGTGCTTGGAGGATTTGGGGGTGAGGAGCATTTTAACATTGGCTGTGACGAGCAGGATACTGACTCTGATACGAACTGCAGGTGTACTATATGCAGGTCCCAAATTTGATTCTCTACCAGGGTGAGGGGGCGTAGTCGCGGTCTTGAAGAATACGATGGTTCAGAAGGAGCCAGTGGGATAAAAAAATGTCGCATGATATGGATAGGGTACACAATCATCTATTAGATATCAAGGTTTTTCTCTCCTCCTTCTTTTTCATTTGCATCGTCACACAAGAGGGAATCGAATGGGGCAGCCGCAGAAGAAGCTGGGGGTGGTTTTTGTCCCCTTCTTTGTTCCTTCCTTTCGTTTGTTCCGTTCTCGTGAAGTTTCAGTTCTCATTCGCTACAGTGCGCCGCAGTTATTCCACTCTTCGTTGTGTACGTTAACAGGTAGTAACCTCTCACTTACAAGTCATTCTCTGCACATACTGCATACGTGGAGCGGTGGAGAGAAGTTGAATACAGCACATGTACAGCCTGATTGATGCTCGCCCATTCGAACAGCGATGCTCGCGTCGATTGCGCACGATTTCCCAGTTTTGTACTCCGCCCTGGCGCAGCATTGTATTGGGATTAGATCATGGCCATTGACTTTATGTACGGGTCTACTTAATCAAACATCGTCGTCCGAGTGACCAGGATTAGATAGACTGTCGAGAATAGGTCCGCACTCAGACACCAGATCCTCACAAGTAACCTCCTGCTCCTGCTGTGCGTGAGTCTTCATCATCTGTGATCGCCCGATTATTATGAACCTGTTCACAGGTTCTGGCTCGCTTAAGGCGCATATCGGTCAACCCAGTGACTTCATATTCGACGTATTGATCACTTGGTTGGATTACAAGTGCGTTTGAGCCTGAGCTTGAATCAGATGATTGAACTTGCACATCATACCAAGATTGTGAAATAGCATGCCCTACATGACCGGAGTGAAAAACAGAAAAGCCGTATGAAAAGACCTTGTTGCGGCTTTGCACAAGCTGTCTATTGAACTGATTCCTCCCATTTTTCTTTTTTCTCAACATCGCAAAGATGGAACCGCACCAACAATGAGCTGTCTTTTTAACTATCCCCTTGCTCTCCGTGGAGCAGATGTCTTTTTTTCGCGAATTTCTAGGGACAGTAGAATTTCAGGCAATCTCGTTTCAATTCCCTGCATATTTCCGCGCCTCGGATTTGTCCTGCCAAAAATCCGCACGTCTTGTGCGTTCTCATGTTTCGCCGGGTTCATCGTTGGCTCGAAACACACGGTCTTTCTACTAATCTTTCCTTTCCTGCACTCCCCGCCCATCCCATCGCCCTGGATTTCTTTCCTTCAGACTTTGTGGTGTGCGTTGGTTTATTATAAACAGACACCCGGATAAAGAATGGACGCTTGTAAATCCTCTTAGTTGTCTCACGAGAAGTAAAACCGAGCCAGAAGTCAGAACTCCCTGAGCTGGAATTAGAATTCATCTCGGCTAACCGACATCGCGTAGTATGAAACCGCGGCAAATCCTCAAGCTATCCGCCAGTCCGTGATCTTCCTGCCGCTGTTTAGCTCGGGTTCTGCCCGTGCCGCGTAATACTATTATATTATCGGGTGATTTTTCAATTAACTGGAATCTGGTCAGCCTGTGAGCTGATCCATCATCCGAGGTTAAGCACGTCTAACTTGAAGGTCACTACATCTTATTTTCACCATAGCGGGTCGCGACCACCCGTACCTAGGAAAGTAAGAAGGGCCCCACGACAAGGTAGGGCGTGAGACTGTTGACATGATGCGGCTAACAATGACGCCAAATCGAGAGTCCAGGACGTGACCCGTCGATTTCGATGCGATGGGGACCGTGGGCAACGCTAAATGCTGATTTGATGCAACACCCTGCGCAGCAGGCGGTTTCGGTAAGTCTAGCGTATTAGGTTCACTGCACCTCATTTCGGTGACGTTCTCCCGGTGTCGCCTGGCATAACGCGCAATCTATATAATGCGGCGTCTCCGTTGCTGTTTCTTTATTATTTTCTTCCACCCGTCTTTTTTTCCCTTTTCTTAAATCAGGAGCAGAGTGCGCTTGACCTGTCACGGCTATCCATGTAATCTGACTGCTCCCGCAGGCTCTTCTTTCCATTCGGTTTTTCTACCTTGTTTTTTTTTTCAGTAATGTTGGCCTTCTTGCGTCTGTCTCTTACGGCTGCTGCTCTCGCTGCGGCTTATTCCGCCCATGCGGCCGAAATCCTCGTCCAGGTTGGGCCGCCAGGCCGCCAAGTGCGTTTCAATTATTCCTTACCCTGAACGTCCACTTATGGGGATTAAAACAGCTAACCTTCTCGCCCTCTAACATCACCGCCAACGTTGGTGATGTTCTAACATTCCAATTCCTGAGCCGGAACCATGTTCGTGCAATCTGTGTCGTCTGAATGCGCGCTCTAACCCAATTCCATCCCAGTCCGTCACACAGTCCAGCTTCGCTTCTCCCTGCGTCCCAAAGGCAGGAGGCGTTGACTCGGGCTTCCAGGCCGTCATCGCCAATGCGACGGACGTCCATGAGTTTACCATCGCGCTCAATGATTCCTCCAAGCCAATGTTTTTCTTCTCCGCCCAGACGGCGTACGCTTGCCCTTGCTCTGCAGAATAGCAAAGTCCGCTAATTCATTTAAATCCAGTCCCGCGAGCGAGTGCAAACAAGGGATGGTCTTTTCCATCAACCAGGACCCAAATTCTGCTATATCGTTCGCTGCCTTCCAAGCCAACGCGGAGGCGGACATTCCGACGTCTACAGTGACCGTAGTTGGCCCGCTCTCTACAACTGCAGTGGCGCCTGCCACCCCATCCTCTGGATCGGAGATTCTGGTTCAAGTGGGGCCGGAGAACCAAGTGTGTTTCGGCTATTCCAGATTTAACCCCTGCGTTAATATCTTTCAAACCAGCTGGCCTTTTCGCCCACCAACATCAGCGCCAACGTTGGAGACGTGGTGACGTTCCAGTTTCTGAGTATGAACCACGTCCGTGCAATCTGCCACTATTAACCTCTGGATGTTTCCGCTCACCAAAATCCCAACCAGAGTGTCACGCAAACCAGCTTCGCCAACCCCTGCGAACCCTTAGCAGGAGGCATCAACTCGGGCTTTAAAGCTGTCATCAATGCGACCATCTTCCCCTCGTTCAGTTTCACCGTCGACGATGCCAGCACCCCCCTTTTGTTCTCCTCCGCACAGACGGTGTACGCCTGCTGTCCTTGCTCTGCCAATTTCACCGTCCACTGATCTGATTGAATCCAGGCCCGCCAGCGAGTGCAATAACGGGATGGTCTTCTCCATTAACCAGGACCCGAATTCTGTCGAATCATTCGCCGCCTTCCAGGCCAAAGCGGATCCGGATCTTTTGCCACCTGCACAGGTCAACAAACAAGCACGGCGCGCGCATGCCCGCGATTTTGCCTCTGCCGCCGAGGTAAACCGCAAATGATCATGTCGTAGGTTCACGGAACGCAGCTGTTGGATGGCGACTAAAGAGCCTCTCGCATATGCTCCAGAGTACAGCTGAAGGTGTGAGCGAGAGGACTTGTTTCAGATAGTTACATGTATATCGACCAATTCTTGATGAATTCGTTCGAAGCATCAATAGATTGTTGGCTGTTTCTGGAAAGCAAACTAGTGGAATTTTGGCCTGTTCAAAGATAAATTAAGAGAGGTAGCACAATAGTATTCGATGAAGTTGCAGAAACGAAATGGAAACGAAGGGAAAGAGTCTGGTGAATGAGTAAGTAAGATGTTACTGGATAGGAATCGCACGTACGATATCAGCCCTGCGAGGGAAGGTATTCTGGGGCCGCAGCTTAAGATTACAAGCAGAAAGAGCGATCAGCGGAGGCTCAGCACGCGAAGAGCCGCCACAATACGACCACAAGGAGGCGACGGTACTCGCAGAAACCAGTCCAGATCATAGGAACACGATGTAGTATTGATAGCAGCATGCAATTATATATCGAGTAGCGAACGTTTGGATGGATCAAAGAAATATCGCATAACGCGCTCAAATTTTTATATCAAGTGAGTCTTCAGCGCGTCGAGCTGGAAGTCGAGCGCCCCGAGGCCTTGTAATCGGGGGAATGTGGTGGTGAGGACTCCCACCGCGCGCGCGTATCTCGGCAAGGTGGGTATCGTGGTGATTGGGGATTTAACACCCCGCGGGGACGGCGGGACGGGGGCGACGAAGCGGAGGGAGAAGGATGGACAAGACGTGCCCGGCGCAATTTTCACTTTGTCGGAGAGGAAGGTATCGACGGGGGTCCATACGCTGGGGAGGTCGGGAAGCATGTCGAAGCGCTCGCCGTCTAGCTCGAGGGTGAGGCGTGCGAGGACGGGGGACGTGAGGGTGTGAATTATCCACGGAATGGTGAGATGATACGGGCCGTCGCGGTCGAGAAGGCCGAAGAGCGGCCCGAGGTGCAAATGCTTCAATCTGGTAAATGCGCGAAAGTCGAAAGTCTGCTTGAGCTCCTCTGAATGAAAGGAGAGTGTTAGCGATTTTCTGGGAATAAAGGTGCAATGAAGACATACCCTGATTGAGACGAGGGAAAGTGTAGATGAGAGTACAGTCCTCGAGGGATACGCTCTGACTTTGCAGGAATTGACGGAGCGGCATCGCGTCCTCGTGGCCACACGCCGTTAGACGGAGGTAAAACGTAGTAATACGAGAGCTTCCGCCCCAATTCATCCAGTGCAGGATGTGAATGACCGCGGGCGCCTCGATCCGCAGAGAAGACAAATGAGGAGGTGGTGTGACATATGAGGGGAGCAGGTACGAAGCGGGTGCATAGGGAACCGACCAAAGACGCTCCTCCTTCACAGCTAGGGATTTGATAGAAAGAGAGGACAGAGCGGGAAAGGCGCAGAAGATCTGTAGCGCATGATCGAGGTCCCCCACCTCGGCGCAATCGACTTCGAGATCCACCACATTCGGCAAGCTCTGCATGAAACCGAGACGCGGCGGTGCCCCGTGCGCTTCCCAGTCCGACCCAATGAGACGCAGGCTGACAACCCTCGTGAGCTGCGCCAGCGCGTCCGAAATGTTGTCGAAGCGGTCGTAGCCGCTGTTGCGCAGTGATAACTGGTGGACGTAGGGACGAATGGTGCAGAGTGGTGAGCGTATGAGGGTTGCAAAGCCATCCATATTGTGTCTTGCGAGTAGGAGGCGGCAATTATCGAAAAAATGGCGTCTGCTGCGGTTAAGCCATACGTGACAGACGAGGGAGCAAGCGGCGAGATTTGCGCGGACACGTTTGGCTTTCTGGACGGCGACGAGGTCAATTATGATGTCTGTGAGCTCCGGGGGAAAAGGTGGAGAGTTGAAGATGACTGCTGCAGGGTCAGGTAGGCTAGCTGAATTGAAGACCATGGTGGTCAGAGACAAGCTGCCACGATGCTGACATCTGCCAACATCGTGCCGTCCTTGATCCGCAGAAAGGGGTATTCACTGATTCTTAACAAATTCTTAATTGGCTTCGCAGAATTTTTCTCTGGCCGATGTGTTTTCTACCGCATCCATTTGTGGGCACATATCTCATCAAAACGAAAGGACCCAATGTTGCCAAGTGCGCAGATGGTGGAACGTCATTTCGTTTTTGCGTAGATCCAGATGCAGAGAGAAGGGATGCAGAGCAGAGGTTGAACGAGGAGCGGCGATACCAAAAGAAATAGACCATTTCTACCTTTTCATTGAGCAGTATCTCCTATCTCAAGCGTTCCTTCATGTCGGAAGGTCATGTCTTTGCTTGCGGCGAGCCTCGGTTTGTATCCATTTAAGGTCCGACAGGTTGCACGATACCTGCCTTGATACCAGCTTGTATTTTTCCCTCTGTCCCTCAATGAGAGTGGTGTATCTTTGGGTCCGTAGAATAATTGTCTTGTGCTTCAGCGGCTATGTTGACAACACAAGAACGCAAAAAAAAGAAAGAAAAAAAACTTCTCCTCGTCGGCTAACGGGGTCTCAGTCAGCAACTCCCTCGCTCAGCACGGTGGAGAGCGGTCCCGCCTTCTTCATCACGATTCGAAGCAGCCGGAACTCTCGGGGAATGATTACCAACCAGATTCTTGGGATATTTAAGTCAATCCAGGTGCCCACCTTCAGCATTCAATCGTCTTTCGATATCTCCCTCTAGTGAATCACTCAGAAATATCAACTACAGCATGCCTCCCTCTGTCATCGTCGTCGGCGCGAGTGGTTCGGTCGGTCGCCCGCTCATGGCGGAATTCCTCGCCCAAAAGTCAAAGTTCGGACGCGTCGCCGTGCTCTCAGACCCCGCCAAGGTCTCGCGCTTCGCCGAAATTCAAGGGCAGGGCATCGAAGTCGTTGCGGGCTCATTGCTCGAGGCTAAGTGCTATGAAGGCGAGTCGGCCGTTTAAACACGAATGAATCCAATCCTAACAGTTTATCAGGGTTCGACGTTGTAATCTCCCTGGCGGGGAACGCTACCCTCAAGCTTCAGCCGGGAGTGATCGAGGCCGCCATCGCGGGCGGCGCGCGCCACTTCATCCCGTCCGAGTTCGGCGCAGACATTGCGCACGATGGCATGTGGAAGAACAGGTACTTCCGCGACAAGGTCGTCACTCGCGACCACCTTCGTGCACGCGCCAAAGACACGCCGGGCTTCCGCTACACGCTCATCTTGTCGGGCGCGGTGACGGAGTACACTGTGTCAAACTTCAACGGTGTCGACGTTGAGAAACACGTAGCACGCACCTACGGGTATCCCGAGGCGCGCCTGCACGTCACCGCCATGAACGAGTGCGTCTTCCTGCTTATAATGTTTCATGGCCGATGCTAACGTACGTACCTCAGCGTAGCCAAGTTTATCGCGGGATCAATCCTGATTCCATGGGAGGACCCCACCAAATCCATGCGCGAGCTCCGCGTTTCGGGCGACTGCCTCACCTGGAAGGCGCTCATGACGCTCCTCGAGGACGTGCAGGGCGCGAAGTACGACATCAAATATCTTGACCCTGCGCTTGCGGCGGAAAAACAGGAGATCGCCCGCGCGGCGGGGGATTCAGAAGGCGAGCTCATGTGGGCCGCTACCGCGTTGATGGCGAACGGATTGGCGCTGGTCCCCGGCCAGTCTGACAACTACCGCTTTGCATTCAAGGCGGAGACTGCCAAGGAAACGTTGAGCCGTATGTTCGGGCAAAAGTGAAGAAGAGTTGTGTCGTCGGGGCCCGACTCGGAGAAACGTAGATTAGATGCTGCTGTGTGCAGCCATTTCGTGAATTGAATTCAGAGTTTCCATCCATGCGAGAGTTCTTACGTGGACTGACGAGGAAGAGCTTATAAATATCATTGGTCGCCACAACTACGCGTATAGATCTTTGGAGATGCATTTTTTCATGGACTTGTCCAAAGTTCCAGTCTTCCACGTGCTTGCACTTGGAGTCAGATGTTAACAGGCCGTCGGTATACTTTCCTCGGGATGATCTCTTCGTCGCCTATGAACACAGGAGAAATCGCTGTCGGCAAGGTTCGATCATCGTTCGCATTTGAGGACGCCAAATGGCTCGAGCTCCCCAAACCAGTCGATGGAGTAGCGCGAGTCGGCCATGCTGAGAGATTTATGTTGAAATTTACTGCAGAATGCTCGGTGTTTAAGGTGCTCTGATGGTCATCGAACTGGTGCGTCTCTTTGTCAAGAGAATCTAGCCGTTCGAGCACAGTTCTATCAGCGCTGGGTATGAGATTCGCAGAATAGTGTGCACAGAGTAAGACATACACGAAGAATTCGGACGATGGCCAGCTTCAAAGGAGTGATTAGATCTGGTAGCTGGAGTGCACAAAGTGCCTTACCGCTCCTGCTGAGATTTAAGAATGGAGATAGATTCATGGACGAGCGCCATGTCATCCGTCTGACTGCTGAGTTCGTTCGTGGTCGCCCATTTGGTGAGAATTAGGATCATAGCTGATGTGAAGACTGGGCTCTTGTCGGCCGGAGTCAGCTGGGGAGTATAAAGTCATGCATATACACACATACCTGACTGAAGAGCAATGGAGTATCACGTCGCCTTTCGTGCTGGACATTGGCCACATTGATACACGCCCTTGCGGCTTCCGTGCAGATTCCCGATGCCCGACCATTCTATCACAACGGAAGGAAGAGTCGAACGATTTCTTCCATCCACGCGTGTATATGGACTCACCGGCTCTATCATGGAGGATATCCCCGGAATGAAGGGTCGATGAAGGAGTATCCGCGTGTAGTAATAGAAGCAATACAGCGCCGCCGACTGGTCGAAGAAAATCCCGTCTGCTCGATTCGGATCCCAAATCACTGGAAACACCAAAATGAGGCAAAGTGGGGAAATGAGGAACGGTGAACGTACGGTGTTGCGGTATGTCACTGAACCACTTGTCCAGCACCAAGTGGAGTTCCGCCGCGAGACACCCCAGATCCGGATGTCGTTTCAGCCGCATATTGTTCATATGGATGGTATACTGAGGATCCTGCATCAATTCCACGTCGGAAAATAATGAAGATATCAATGGACACACCAATACTCGCAAAAGGAAGTGTAGGATGCGATACAAGTTGACCAGGGAATTGAAAAAAGCCATTCTGGACGGTTTACCGCCAGGTTGGAAGCCGAGGCCCCAGGGTTACCAATGCTCGTCGTCGCGCTGGGACGGCAAGTGAAATCCATCCTGATTGAAATATGCTAGATCGGAGACCGCCACATCGAGGTGAAATGACACATACTCGACCGGATCGAGAACCGCAGCACGGCCCACAGCGGCACTTAGTTGAACGTCCAGGAATGAGAACATCCTGTCGACAAATAAGGTGAAGGAACGAAAGTGGGAATATTTTGCCTACCAGAATGCGCGCTTCTCGAGGTCCTCATGTATGGTGATCGTCGGCACCAAAGTCTTGTGGCGATGAGAGCCTAGGTCCTGGGCGAGCCTCATGCCAAATCCAGCGACAGCCCACGCAGTGCGAGGGTCGGAAGTGCAGATTAAAAACTGGACAGCGAGCTGCGATGTTATTCGAGTCAGACGATTGATACCGTTCAGAAATAAAACGCGAACGCAATAGCCTGGATGTCGGAGGGGATGGGCGATCAAGAAAGAGAGTGGCCACAGAGCTCGACCTGATTGTACCACTTGCACCACGGTGCTTGACGATCCTGGTTCGCCATGGCGGGCTCGATCAGATAGAGTGAGCCCAAGGCGCAGACGAGGAGCAGGAGCGATCCGAAGCTCGGGTTGTGCATGTGAAGCTGCTGGCTGATACCCTCCTCGAAAGTTGGATGGTGCAAAACCGGCATAAATGGGTGGATGTTCGAAAAATAGAGCGTAACAAGTAATTTCAGGAGGTGATCGTTAGGAAAGGACAGGTGATGTGGCGGAATTGTGAGATGATCCCACTGCACGATGCATATGTATTAGATTCATTCGTCGTTGAGGAATTTTGTGATGTACCGATTTTATGCCGGGCATCGGAGCGAGTTGGCTCCGGTATATTTGAGACGCTAGATTTTCACGTCTGGGTTTTACCGTTACAGCTGCTTTGACCAACATTGCTGCGCTAGATTTGCCTTGGAAGCCAGGATCAAGCGGTGAACTGTCGAGCGAAAGTGTTCGAAAGCTGTCCGCAATAGCCATGAATTCAGAATCATCTGAGTGTGGAGGAGAAAACGGTTGGGCAAGAGCCCGGACAACTCTGGCAAACAACCAACTCTGGCAAACAAAGGCGGCGGTCTTTGTTGGAGTGATGCCTCCGCGGTCTCGAGCCGGCGCTGCAGATCTGCGACATAGTCTTGGTCGTACGAGTCTGAAAGTTTGTCTGGATCGCAAATATATGCGACATTTCCGCACTCAGAAGAACCGTCAAACGAACGAACTGTGAGGAGAACGATTCTATATACCTCGGGGGGAGTTCCGTATGTGCAAGCAAAGCCGTATTTGACGCAGTTTGTACATCTCTCCCCTCCATCGCCTGGATAGCTTTGTGAGAATGAGAAATTCGGTGACAACTGGACTCATACATCGGCCTATAGAAAAGTGTTAACATCCGCCGTCGCGGGGTGTAACAATGCTGCTCACGCTTTCTACGCCGACAGAGATTGCAAGCGCGCTTTTTCTTCCGCGAACCACGGTCATCTACGACCATATCGCTGGCTGACATGACGGTTTGAAGTAAGAGATTGTGTCACATCAGCATCACGTTTGTTCCGTCTTGCGGCTGTGCTCGGCGCTGATATCCAACTTTTTTTTTTTTTTTCCACCATTCGCAAATGTAAGAGGATCTCATGGCTCGGCAAGAATCCCACTGCCGTTGCATATAAACTCAGCCTCAATCCTGAAGAAAATGATCTGCGAATCATCAAAAGAATTTTCGGTGTCACCATGAGTCTATTGACGTACACTTCCGGGTGGATTCTACTCAGAAACCAAAAAAGTCACCGCGTTGATGGCGAACGGATTGGCGCTGGTCCCCGGCCCGTCTGACAATCACCGCTTTGTGTTCGAGGCGGAGACTGCGAAGGAAACTTTGACCCGGATGTTTGGGCAAAAGTGAAGAGGACTTGTGTCGTCGGAGGCCGACTCGGCGAAAGGTAGATTAGACGCTGTTGTGCGCAGCCATTTTGTGAATTGAATTCAGAGTATCCATATGAGAGTTCTTATGTACACTGACGAGAAATAGTTTGTGAAATATCATTGGTCGCCACAACTACGCGCGTGGATCTTTGGAGATACAGTTCTCCAGTCTTCCATGTACCTTCACTCGGAGTCAGATGTTAACAGGCCGTCGGTATACTTTCCTCGGGATGATCTCTTCATCGCCTATGAACACAGGAGGAATCGCTGTCGGCAAGGTTCGATCCTCGTTCGCATTTGAGGCAGCCAACTGGCTCGAAGTCCCCAAACCAGTGGCTGGAGTAGCGCGAGTCGGCCACGCTGGGAAATTTATGTTGGAATTCACTGCAGAATGATCGGTATTCAAAGTGTTTTGATGGTCATCGGATTGGTGCATCTGTTTGTCAAGAGAATCTAGCCGTTCGAGCACAATTCTATCAACGCTGGGTATGAGATTCGCAAAATAGTGCACAGAGTGAGACGGACGCGAAGAATTCCGACGATGGCCAGCTTTAAAGGAGTGATTAGATCTGGTAGCTGGACTGTACAAAGTGCCTTACCGCTCCTGCTGAGATTTAAGAATGGAGATGGATTTGTGGACGAGCGCCATGTGATCCGTCTGATTGCTGAGTTCGTTCGCCCATTTGGTGAGAATGAGGATCATAGCTGAGGTGAAGACGGGGCTCTTTTTGGTGAATCAGATAGGGAATATCAAGTCATCTATATACAAACATACCTGACTGAAGAGCAATGGAGTATCCCGCCGCCTTTCGTGCTGGACATGCGCCACATTAATACACGCCCTTGCGGCTTCCGTGCAGATTCCCGATGCCTGACCATTCTATAACAAAGAAAGGAAGAGTCGAACGATGTCCATCCACGCGCATGTATCGACTCACCGGCTCTGCCATGGAGGATATCCCCGGAATAAAGGGTCGATGGAGTAGGATCCGCGTGTAGTAAAAGAAGCAGTACAGCGCCGCCGACTGGTCGAAGAAAACCTCATCTAGTCGATTCGGGTCCCAAATCACTGGAAACATCAAAATCAAGACTAATGAGGCAAGTGGGGACTGAGGGAACGGTGGACGCACGGTGTTGCGGTATGTCACTGAACCACTTGTCCAGCGCAGAGTCGAGTTCCGCCGCGAGATACCCCAGATCTCGATGTCGTTGCTGCCGCACATTGTTTATATGGATGGTATACTGTGGACTCTGCCTCAATCCCGCGCCAGAAAATTATCAAACAGCAATGGACACACAAACACTCGCAAAAGAAAGTTCAAGATGCGATACAAGTTGACCAGGGAATTGAAAAATGCGATTCTGGACGGTTTACCGCGAGGTTGGAAGCCGAGGCCCCAGGGTTGCCAATGCTCGTCGTCGCACTCGGACGGCAGGGTTACATCCGTGCTGATTGGAAAAAAATCTTGATCAGAGACTATATCGGGGAAACAAATGGCCACATACTCGACCGGATCGAGAAACCCAGAGCGGCCCAGGGCTGCGCTTAGCTGGGTATCCAGGAAGGAGAGCATCCTGCCGGCCAATAAGGTGAAGAAGCAACAAAGCAAATGATATTTGAGTTACCAGAACGCGCGCTTTTCGAGGTCCTCTTGTACTGTTATGGTCGGCGCCCAAGTCTTATGGCGATGAGAACCTAGGTCCTGCGCGAGTCTCACACCAAATCCAGCTACAATCCATGCAGTGCGAGGGTTAGAAGTACAGATTAAAAACTGAACAGCGAGCTGTACAGGTGGCAATGTCTGAGTCAGAAGATCAGTATCGCTCAGAGATGAATCACGAACGCAGTATGACTGGATATCGGATGGTGTGGGCGCTTGAAGCAGAGAGTGGCCGCAGAGTTCGACTTGATTGTACCACTTCCACCCCAGTGTTTGACGATCCTGGTTCGACATGGCAGGCTCGGTCAGATAAAGTGAGCCCAAGGCGCAGACGAGGAGCAGGAGCGATCCGAAGCTCGGGTTGTACATGTGAAGCTGCTGGCTGATACCTTCCTCGAACATTGGATGGTGCAGAACCGGCATAAATGGGTGGATGTTCGAGAAATAGAGCGTAACAAGTAATTTCAGGAGGTGATCGTCGGGAAATGACAGGTGATGTGGCGGAATTGTGAGTTGATCCCACTACACGATGCATATGCATTAGATTCGTTCGTCGTTGAGGAATTTGTGATGTACCGATTTTATGCCGGGCTTGGGAGCCAGTTGGCTCCGGTATATTTGAGACGCTAGATTTCCACGTCTGGGTTTTACCGTTACAGCTGCTTTGACCAACATTGCTGCGCTAGATTTGCCTTGAAAACCAGGATCAACCGGTGGAATGTCGAGCGAAAGTGTTCGAAAGCTGTCCGCAATATCCATGAATTCAGAATCATCTGAGTGTGGAGGAGAAAACGGTTGGGCAAGAGCCCGGACAACTCTGGTAAACAAAGGCGGCGGTCTTTGTTGGAGTGATGTCTCCGAGATCTCGAGCCGGCGCTGCAGATCTGCGACATAGTCTTGGTCGTACGAGTCTGAGATTTTGTCTGGATTGCAAATATACGCGACACTTCCGGTCTGAGAAGAACCGTCCAACGCACGAACTGCGGGGAGAACGATTCTACATACCTCGGGTGGAGTTCCATATGTGCAAGCAAAAGCGTATTTGACGCAGTTTGTACATCTTTCTCCTCCATCGCCTGGATAGCTTTGTGAGAATGAGAAATTCGGTGACAACTGGACTCATACATCGGCCTACAGAAAAGTGTTAGCATCCGCCGTCCCGGGATGTAACAATGCTGTTCACGCTTTCTAAGCCGACAGAGGTTGCAAGCGCGCTTTTTCTTCTGCGGGCCACGGTTATCAGGATCTACGACCATTTCGCTGGCTGACATGATGGTCTGGAGCAAAGATTGTGTCACATCAGCATCACGGACTTCTTACGTTTGTTCCGTCTTGCGGCTGTGCTCGGTGCTCGCAGATATCCAACTTCTTTTTCTTTCTTCCACCATTCGCAAATATAGGAGGATCTCATCTCTCGGCACGAATCCCACTGCCGTTGCATGTAAAGTCAGCCTCAGTCCTGAACAAAATGATGTGCGAATCATCAAAATAATTTTCGGTGTCACCAGCTTGAGTCCGTTGACCATACACTTCCGAGTGGGTTTTAGTCAGAAACCAAAAAATTCACCATCCTTAGAGTGCTTCTGAACTCCTCAATATCTACTCTCCAGGAAAAGGATGCTGCCAGACGTTCGTTTATCCTGGTTTTCTGCCACTTTCGGCGCTGCGGAAATTAAAAAATGCAGCGATTGATACACCGGATCCAGGCATATGAAATGAAGGCTGACTCATCGAATGGGGCGCGAAAGATTCAAGATGTTGGGTGACAACACTATATATCAGGCGGAGTCGAAAATATCGGAAACCTTCAAATACCGTCGGTATGAGCCCGGGTAAAAAAGTCGGTTCATTGACGGACACACCACACAATTTTCGAATTGTTAAACGGTGTAGTTCATATCTGTGCCGATTGGATGTTGAGCTTCATTTCTCCACAATGCATGTCTTGAAACTGCGTCCTTTCCGTGTGCCTTTAGGTGTGTCGACACCGTTTTCAGAGGTCTATTTTCGAACGGGATTTTTAACTAAAACCGTCCCCGCACTATGGAGAGTCATGATCAAGTCCAAAATTCGTGCAGATTGACTGAATGAATGGAAAGCACAGCTTGCCAGCTTGAGTTGGAGAGGGATTTGAGGACTCGCCAACTCGTGTTCGGTAGAAAGCTCGGGCTGGTTTACTAGGGCAAGTGCGAGAAAAAGACCCACTGTTGGTGAACACAAAATGAACGTAGAAGACAAAGAGAAATGCCGGGCATTGCCGATAAAGGGATCAATCGGAAACGGCCGAAACGTGACTCACGCTCGTCACGGTCACCTCCAAGCAAATCCTGCTCTTCCCCTCACCTCGTGTCCCTCCGAATCGCATGGCGGCCGCGTATTCTGGTAACATATGGACTGAACTGGATGTGAGTACCTTCTACTGAGTTGTAATCCATCCGCTGTAGCGGATGGTGCCCATGACTTCATCGTATCGCGGCGCTTATCAATCCGCAAGGCCGTCTGCAAAGCTCTTCCATACGGAACCGCGCTGGACCTCAAGCAAGTGATCGTTTCTATCAACACCGAATGCGGAACGCATATGCTACGTTCTGGGAGGAAACAAGATCTTATTGACCGGCTTCACGGCCAGTTTACCACCTGGAAGAACACCAAGGACGTGGCAAAATGGAGGGTTGCAAGGACTATCATTGACTCAATCAGACTTCCTGTGTCCTCGTTCGTCATGTCTTCCATGTTCTCCATTTTCCTGACTCTGTGTGAATAGATTCATGCCGATTGTGCCGATGTCATCCTTGCCGCCTCAAGCCACTAGCGCACGGTATTCGAGTGCGCCGGATCCCGCGCATATACCGCTTCCCCCCAGTCGCAGTGTTTCTACTGTTTCCATGTCAGCGCCGGGCTCGCCATATCCTGCAACATTTAACCCAGGTTATTTTCTCATTCTGCGCGCGGATCAAATATCTTACCGGAGCAGGATTTCGCTTTAAACGCTCGCCATTCTTTAATACCGACCAAGTAGTCTCTTCTGTTCTCGAATGTCCAGGTTTGCGCTTTTCATTTGCTGGGTGGCACGCTACTTAACCACGCATAGAGTCCTTGAACCCGACCGATCGCAGAGAGTGCACGCTGACCTTTTACCTATCCAACGAACAGCTGGAGAAGCTCAGAAACCCGGGGTATCTTTTCTCGCGCATCATCTCGGTCCAAACTCACATTTTGTCACCCACAGCGAGGGGTACCAACTACGCCTCTTTTGTACCTCGTCCAAATTCTACTCCCTGGGATCTGGCGGAAACGACTGCCTAATCGAGTTCCCGCAAACATGCGAAATCTCCTTCAACGACGTGCAATTGAAAAACACGCTGCTGAAAGGTATCAAGAAGCGCCCAGGCACTGCGCCGCCGCCCGAGCTCGTTGCCCCAAACCCAAGGAACGAGGTTCGTATGGTATATATCAATAGCGGGCAGGGGCAACTCGAGTTCAAGGTTAGTTCGCCCGTGTTACCGATGTGATTGATGTCTAATTGGAGGTGCAGAAGTACTACCTCGTGGTCCAGATTGTGAAAACGAACAGCGTCAGCTCGCTGGTTAACCAGCTGCTCAAGACGCGCTTCGTAAGTGGCACAGACATCCGGCGACAGAGTGCGTGTCGTATAACCATTGCCTGTACTAATTTAATCCTCCCACCACAGTGGTGGCATCGATGTCCAACGATGACGACATCGTCGCAGGCTCGCTCAAGATGTCGCTCAAGTGCCCTGTCCGTAGTCTTTGATCAATTCAACTCTCCTTCCTCCCGCGCTCATCCTTCCGCAGCTCAGCTTTATGCGCATCAACACGCCGTGCCGATCAGCAAAGTGCACGCATTCGCAGTGCTTCGACGCGATGTCGTGGTATTCCATGATGCAGCAGACGACCACTTGGTTCGCACTTTCCACTCGCATGTTCACCTCGTCGAGTGTTCACCCACCGCAGGCTGTGTCCGGTATGCGAAAACGTCCTGGACTGGCGGGAGCTCATCATCGATGGGTCAGTACGCGACTTCGTATCGACAGCGCCGGCTAACCGCTGAGCGCCCGTAGGTTTTTCGCTGAGATCCTGAAGATGACACCGGACAGCGTGGACGATGTCCTCGTCGAGTCTGACGGCCAGTGGAGCACAGCTGACAAGAAGTACTCCTCTGCCAAGGTCGCCGCTGGGATACCTTGCCCCGCCCAGTACGACTACATTGACAGCGACAGCGACTAGCAGGGCTTCCCTTTACTTGTTTTCTTGGTAGACCTTCCTCCTCCTCACCTTCTGTTCGTACGGTAGCTGATTGGTGCCGCTCATAGAGATTTGAATCCTTGTACCATAAAGGCATTTGTAAATAAATGCGCAGTGGTGCGCGTCCTAATCGACTCCATTGATTGATCCTCGACGCCAGTTCAACTTGGTGGAATGAAAACTGCAAGCGACCGAAGCATGGGGGTGGATAACACTTAAGTCGCGTCGACAATCAATTTTGCTGTTCGGCGTTCGGCCGGCGATAAGGTGTTCGTTTTTTGGGGACCTATGCCATCCAATATTCTATAGCGGCCAGTAGTGCCAGCGCTGAAGTCTGGCAAAAGCACAGTCCAGTACCAAGGAAAGCATGATGCACGTGGGCGCATTATCCTGAGCCGCGCGCGCTCATCTTTCCGTTTTTTTTTACAAAAAAAAATTCCTGACGTTCGGCGTTGTTCTCCCTCTTCCACATCCAAAAAACTCGCAATAACCTGTATGTGCCCAACTCCCAGCTGAGCTGACCTTTTGCTCGCGTCTCCTTTTTAACTTTGCCCACGAAAACACCGCCGTTTGCCTCGCGCTCGGTCGTGAAAGAGGGGACTAAGAGCAAGGATAAACTAAGTGAGCTTCCGTGCTGTTTAAAATTAACGTATTCCAATATATAAACCTTGTCAGAAACCTAGGGAGTGGATCTAAACTCTGCCACTAATTCGACCTCGACGGATCTGGCGCTCGAAATAGATCTGACTGTACACTCATTTGATCCAAACAAGCAGGGGAATGCTGCGCGTCTTTCGATATCTTTACTTGGACTTGGACGGCCACTGATTCAGTCCCCCTTCATCTTGGGTTCCATCTCGAGTATCCCCTAATTAACAACCTGGTCACCCGGGGAAGATGAAGAGAAGCAGCAGGAAAACAATGGCAAAAAGGCCAGATGTCTCAGGGGGAACCATGCTGCGACAACGATAGGTGATGGTCTCGATATCGCGCGACGCTTGGGGGACACCCTGCACGCGAAGACAAGCTCCTGCGGATGCGATGATTGCGACGACGACCGTGATACCCGAGGATGCGAAGACCCCCATGCATGCGCCACAAAAGCAGCATCCCAGTTGGGCCAGATCCACACCCGATGGATACCTAAGCCTGAAGTTGGTATACCACAGGTAGAGGAGCCAGCAGGTGAAGACGAAAGCAGGGAGCCTTTCAGGCCCCCGAGGACTATAACGAGCCTCTCCGAAGGCATGCGTGCAATGACGCTCCGGAAAGGTGAGCCGCAAGTACGTCCCGAAACAAGGAGGCGAAGGAGAGTGCAGACCGTACCGACACCCGAGAAGACAACAGTCTATATTGCGGGAACTATACATACGCCGGCAAATAAGAAGGCTACCGCTGCGGCGGGTATACATATCGGGGCGGATGGGTGCCTAAGCACGGGAAGGTGCATTCCAAACGGGGACCTGCAGTCCCAATACGCAGCTGAACTCTACGCGGCATTAGACGCCATTCGGCACGTTGATAAAAACACAGTGCTCACCTTAGTTAGTGCCCAGAAGTATGTGAAAGACGCGATAAACAAGAAGCTCCAGCACTGGGAGCATGAAGGCTGGGTAGGTGTGCCTAACCGTGATGTACTGAGATGTGTTGCTGCCGAACTAAAAGCACGAAAGGCGCCCACCTTTTTCGAGGTGGCGGCGGCTGGCACACCCGCCAGGGCGCTCTGCAAACTGGCCGCTATGGCAGCCAAGAGGGCGGCAAGGGCCCCGAGCCAAACGGAATGGGATATGACCCTACCACCGGGAATGGCCCTCCCCGGCATGAGCTTACAGAAAAATCGTCAGAAATATTTCTATCGTGCCATAAGAGAGGAGAAAATCAAGAAACTCGCACCACGACCGGCGACGGTGAACAAGTTGGAGATAGTACGTGAGGCCGCGTACAATGTGTTTGACAGACGAGTGACGGACGCCGAAATATGGGCATCTGTCGAAGTTAAAGACATCCTGCCACGCACCGGCCAATTCCTCTGGCGGAATATCCATAATGCGCACAGGGCAGGGTCATGGTGGAAACACATCCCCGAGTGCGAGGATCGAGCTGTATGTGGAAATTGCGGGGTGCTGGAAGATGTCGAGCACATCCTAGTAGAGTGCGCCAGCCCTGGCCAGGAAATAGTATGGCGGGCAGCAAAGGCCTTGTGGCTGGAAAGAGAAGCCGATTGACCAGAGATCTCTTTGGGCACGGTGTTGGGCTGCAGCCTCGCCGAGTTCCGCGACGAGAAGGGCAAGATTGACCGTGGCGCCCAGCGGCTTTATCGGATATTGATGTCCGAGTCCGCTTACGCGATCTGGCTACTCCGAAACGACCGTGTGATCAAGCGGGACGGAGAGCCCGCTACAGAAGAAGAAATTATAAACAAATGGAAATTCGCGATCAACCATAAGTTGCAAATGGATAAGCTCATGGCGAACAGACAGCGCCGGGGGAAACGCCCCGCGCTAGCTCCGAAACTGGTACTGGACACTTGGTCCAATATACTAGATGAAAAGAGCTTACCAGACAATTGGCTATGGGAGCCCAGAGTTTTAGTGGGTAGCCGCGCTTTCCCACAAGCCCCGACCCGACGGCAAAATAGTCGCGGGATCGGGTAGCGCGGCAGTCCCACACTGCCCCACGGGCGTGCTTAAAGCATTTCTCTGGGTGGTGTGAACCACTCCTTTGGAATTAACTTTCCATGCTTTACTAAAACAGAAGGGCTAACCTATTGTTAGTTGCTTCTGCCTAATGTACCACCAAAAAAAAAACCTGGTCACCGACAATGGGATATTTCTGGCCCCGGCTGTCCCTAGTGCGTGGAATTTGGTTTCGACTACTGCTACCCTTTGCTGATAGCTCTTACAGTCGGCTCCCTCTTCCAATCTTCCCCTTCCAACCTCGCCTTAAACACGATCATGCCCTCTTCCGAATTCTGGTGCGTACATCTTCCGTTTGTAACCCCTTCTCAGCCAACGCGGATACATAGTCCAGCAGGATGGCAACGTCAACCGCTATCATGAAGTTGACTACCAGATCTTCGCGTTCAGCTCCCCTACCAATGACACCAACGGCACCCTATGACCATCTTAGATTAACGCGGAACAAGGCTCGCCAACGACGGCTCGGGGGTCAGCCTCCAGCCCAACCACCAAGGCATCTCTTTCACTAAGGCCTTCTCTATGATCATCATTGGTGTGTCGAGCTTTCGCTATTCCTACATAAGTCCATATTAGGTTTGTTCAAACAGCGGCCATTGCGACGTGGAATCAGTTTTAAATTTCAACAGCTGCTGTTAAGTGGGCCGCACAGAGAAGGTTTAATCCTGCGAAGGTTGGACCGAGATTAATAGCATGTTCAAACGCTTCGTTACTATCACAGGACCTATCGCACCAAAATGGTTAAACGGCGGACTGTTCAGAGCTGCGTCCGCTGCCGCGCCGAGACTTTCAGTCTCACCTCGTTTTGCCCAGCAACCACGCATCTGATCCAAGTGTTTTGAAAATGTAACAACATGATATTGTTGGTCTGGCGAGTGGCTCGGTCGGTCGCCTACTCATGGCGGAATTTCTCGCCCAAAAGTCAAAGTTCGGACGCGTCGCCCTGCTCTCTGACCCCGCCAAGGTCGCGCGCTTCGCTGAAATTCAAGGGCAGGGCATCGAAGTCGTTGCGGGCTCATTGCTCGAGGCCAAGTCCTATGAAGGCGAGTCGGCCGGCTAAACACGAATGAATCCAATCCTAACAGTTTTCCAGGGTTCGACGTTGTAATCTCCCTCGCGGGGAACGCTACCCTCAAGCTCCAGCCGGGAGTGATCGAGGCCGCCATCGCGGGCGGCGCGCGCCACTTCATCCCGTCCGAGTTCGGCGCAGACATTGCGCACGATGGCATGTGGAAGAACAGGTACTTCCGCGACAAGGTCGTCACTCGCGACCACCTTCGTGCACGCGCCAAAGACACGCCGGGCTTCCGCTACACGCTCATCTTGTCGGGCGCGGTGACGGAGTACACTGTGTCGGACTTCAACGGTGTCGACGTTGAGAAACACGGAGCACGCACCAACGGGGTATCACCCGGCGCGCTTGCACGTGACCGCCATGAACGAGTGCGTCTGCATCTACTTTCCTGCATATAATGTTTCATGGCCGATGCTAAGGTACGTACCTCAGCGTGGCTAAGTTCATCGCGGGATCAATCCTGACTCCATGGGAGGACCCACCAAATCCATGCGCGAGCTCCGCGTTTCGGGCGACTGCCTCACCTGGAAGGCGCTCATGACGCTCCTCGAGGACGTGCAGGGCGTGAAGTACGACATCAAATATCTCGACCCTGCGCTTTCAGCGGAAAAGCAGGAGACCGCGCGCGCTGCGGGGGATTCAGAAAGCGAGCTCATGTGGGCCGCTACCGCGTTGATGGCGAACGGATTGGCGCTGGTCCCCGGCCCGCCTAACAACCACCGCTTTGCGTTCAAGGCGGAGACTGCGAAGGAAACTTTGAGCCGCATGTTTGAGCGAAAGTAAAGAGGACTTGTGTCGTCGGAGGCTGACTCGGAGAAACGGAGATTAGACGCTGTTGTGTGCAGGCATTTTGTGAATGGAATTCAGACTATCCATGTGAGCGGTCTTATGTGCACTGACGAGAAATAGTGTGTAAAATATCATTGGTCGCCACAACTACGCGCATGGAACTTTGGAGATGCAGTTTTCCAGTCTTCCACGTACTCACACTCGGAGTCAGATGTTAACAGGCCGTCGGTATGCTTTCCTCGGGATGATCTCTTCATCGCCTATGAACACAAGAGGAATCGCTGTCGGCAATGGTCGATTCCCTTTCGCATTTGAGGGCGCCAACTGGCTCGAACTCCCCAAACCAGTCGATGGAGTAGCGCGAGTCGGCCACGCTGGGAAATTTGTGTTGGAATTTACTGCAGAATGCTCGGTATTCAAAGTGTTCTGATGGTCATCGGATTGGTGCGTCTGTTTGTCGAGAGAATCTAGCCGTTCGAGCACAGTTCTATCAACGCTGAGTATGAGATTCGCAAAATAGTGCACAGAGTGAGACGTACACGAAGAACTCTGACGATGGCCAGCTTCAAAGGAGTGATTAGATCTGGTAGCATGACTGTACAAAGTGCCTTACCGCTCCTGCTGAGATTTAAGAATGGAGATGGATTTGTGGACGAGCGCCATATGATCCGTCTGACTGCTGAGTTCGTTCGTGGTCGCCCATTTGGTGAGAATGAGGATCATAGCTGATGTGAAGACGGGGCTCTTGTCGGCCGGAGTCAGATAGGGAATATCAAGGCATCCATATACACACATACCTGACTGAAGAACAATGGAGTATCACGCCGCCTTTCGTGCTGGACATTGGCCACATTGATACACGCCCTTGCGGCTTCAGTGCAGATTCCCGATGCCCGACCATTCTATCACAAAGGAAGGAAGATTCGAACGATTTCCATCCATGCGTGTATATCGACTCACTGGCTCTATCATGGAGGATATCCCCGGAATGAAGGGTCGATGAAGTAGTATCCGCGTGTAATAATAGAAGCAGTGTAGCGCCGCCGACTGGTCGAAGAAAATCCCGTCTGGTCGATTCGGATCCCAAATCACTGGAAACATCAAAATCAAGACTAATGAGGCAAAGTGGGGAAATGAGGCAACGGTGAACGTACGGTGTTGCGGCATGTCACTGAACCACTTGTCCAGCACAGAGTCGAGTTCCACCGCGAGACACCCCAGATCCGGATGTCGTTTCAACCGCACGTTGTTCAAATGGATGGTATACTGAGGACTCTGCCTCAATTCCACGTCGAAAAATAATAAAACACCAATGGACACACAAATACTCGCAAAAGGAAGTGCAGGATGCGATATAGGTTGACCAGACAATTGAAGAATACAATTTTGGACGGTTTACCGCGAGGTTGGAAGCCGAGGCCCCAGGGTTGCCAATGTTCGTCGTCGCACTGGGACGGCAAGCCGACATCTATCCTGATTGAAATATGTTTGATCAGAGACCGTCATATCGAGGTGAAATGTCACGTACTCGACCGGATCGAGAACCGCAGCACGGCCCAGGGCGGCACTTAGTTGATCGTCCAGGAATGAGAGCATCCTGTCGACGAATAAGGTGAAGGGACGAAAGTGGGAATATTTTGCTTGCCAGAATGCGCGCTTCTCGAGGTCCTCATGTATGGTGATCGTCGGCGCCAAAGTCTTATGACGATGAGAGCCTAGGTCCTGGGCGAGCCTCATGCCAAATCCAGCGACGGCCCACGCAGTGCGAGGGTCGGAAGTGGAGATCAAAAACTGGACTGCGAGCTGCGATGTTATCCGAGTCAGACGATGGATACCGTTCAGAAATAAAACGCGAACGCAATATGCCTGGATGTCGGAGGGGATGGGCGCTCGAGAAAGAGAGTGGCCGCAGAGCTCGACCTGGTTGTACCACTTCCACCCCAGTGCTCGACGATCCTGGCTCGCCATGGCAGGCTCGGTCAGATAGAGTGAGCCCAAGGCACAGACGAGGAGCAGGAGCGATCCGAAGCTCGGGTTGTGCATGTGAAGCTGCTGGCTGATATCCTCCTCGAAAGTTGGATGGTGCAGAACCGGCATAAATGGGTGGATGTTCGAGAAATAGAGCGTAACAAGTAATTTCAGGAGGTAATCGTCGGGAAATGACAGGCGATGTGGCGGAATTGTGAGATGATTCCACTGCACGATGCATATGTATTAGATTCGTTCGTCGTTGAGAAGTTTGGATGTACCGATTTTATGCCGGGCTTGGGAGCAAGTTGGCTCCGGTATATTTGAGACGCTAGATTTTCACGTCTGGGTTTTACCGTTACAGCTGCTTTGACCAACATTGCTGCGCTAGATTTGCCTTGGAAACCAGGATCAAGCGGTGAACTGTCGAGCGAAAGTGCTCGAAAGCTGTCCGCAATATCCATGAATTCAGAATCCTCTGAGTGTGGAGGAGAAAACGGTTGGGCAAGAGCCCGGACAACTCTGGCAAACAAAGGCAGCGGTCTTCGTTGGAGTGATGCCTCCGCGGTCTCGAGCCGGCGCTGCAGATCTGTGACATAGTCTTGGTCGTACGAGTTTGAAAGTTTGTCTGGATCGCAAATATACGCGACACTTCCGGTCTGAGAATAACCGTCAAACGAACGAACTATGAGGAGAACGATTCTATATACCTCGGGTGGAGTTCCATATGTGCAAGCACAACCGTGTTTGACGCAGTTGGTACATCTCTCCCCTCCATCGCCTGGATAGCTTTGTGAGAATGAGAAATTCGGTGATAACTGGACTCATACATCGGCCTACAGAAAAGTGTTAGCATCCGCCGTCCCGGGGTGTAACAATGCTGCTCACGCTTTCTACGCCGACAGAAGTTGCAAGCGCGCTTTTTCTTCTGCGAACCACTGTCATCTACGACCATATCGCTGGCTGACATGATGGTTTGGAAGCAAAGATGGTGTCACATCAGGATCACGGACTTCTTACGTTTGTTCCGTCTTGCGGCTGTGCTTGGCGCTCGCAGATATCCAACTTCTTTTTCTTTTTCCACCATTCGCAAATGTAGGAGGATCTCATCACTCGGCAGGAGCCCCGCTTCCGTTGCATCAAAATTCAGTTGTTGAAAATATCGGAAACTTTCAAATGCAGTCCGCATGAGCCCAGGGAAAAAGTGGGTTTATGTAGGGACGGACACTTTTGGAATTGATCAACGGTGTGGTCCATATCTGTGCCGATTTGGGCTTCATTCCTCAATGAATGTCTAGCAACTGCGCTTGGGTGTCAATCGTGCCGCAGGCGCCTAAAATCCACCCATCAAGGTTTTCCTCGTTTTCTTTCCGTATGCTTTTGGGTATGTTGACATTTTTAATTGCATTATTAAACCAAACCGTCCCCACCTATGGAGAGTCCAGATCAAGCCCAAAATTCGTGCGGACTGACTGACTGGACAACTTGCCAGCTTGGCTTGGAGTGATGTGAGGACCCGCTGACTTGTATTCGATAGAAAAATCTGGCTGGTTTACTAGGGCAGGTGCGAGAAAAAGGCCGTACTGGTGGTGAACACCAAGTGAGTGGTAGAAGACAAAGAGAAATGCCGGATAATGCCGATGAAGGGATCAATCGGAAACGGCCGAAACGTGACGAGCGTGAGTCACGGTCACCTCCAAGCAAATCCTGCTCTTTCCCTCACCTCGTGTCCCTCCAATCGCACGACGGCCGCGTATTCTGGTAAAATATGGACTGAAATGGATGTGAGTACCTCATACGTTGTAATCCATCCGCTGTAGCGGATGGTGCTCATGACTTCATCGTATCGCGGCGCTTAAGTTACTTATCATTCCGCAAGGCTGTCAGCAAAGCTCTTCCATACGGAACTGCGCTGGACCTCAAGCAAATGATACTTTTTATCAAAACCGAATGCGGAACGCATATGCTACGATCTGGGAGGAAACAAGATCTTATTGAACTGTCTTACATGGATTCTACACAAAATATACGTTCTCAAATCTTTAGTTGCTTTTACCCTCGACCTTTCCAATCTCCCCATGTCCCTCCATAGCCTTGCATGCCTCAAGCCAAGCCTTATCCCCCTCGTAGAGCTGACTCTTCAAATACGCCCACGTCATCCTCTGCACCGCCGCTAATCGTTCCGGACTCTCATCCAACGTCTCGTGGGTATCCCACCCACTTATACCCCCAAGCCCATGCTTCGCGCCCTTCATGATAAATAGATCTTTCGGGCCCGGCGCAAGCGTGTACGGATCGGCATGCCAGGTGGCGTCGCGGATTGTCAAATGGGGGCCGTCGTCCTCATCGCCGTATATCACGAGGGCGGGCGTCGTCATTGTGCTAAATTCTCCCCCATAGAACGGGATGCGTGTCTTCCCCGCCTCCGAGATATCCGCCCCGCCCTTCCCAATGCCTGCAAGGACGACGCCGGCCTTGATACGCGGCTCAGGCTTGTACCACGTCGCCCCGTCGCGCGGATCAGTGTTGCTCGCGCCGAGGAGCATACTCGTCGTCCACGCCCCTAGCGAGTGGCCCGCGACCGCTACGCGCGTGCGGTCGAGGCGGCCCTTCAACCCCGGGACGGCCGCCTCGACAGCGTCGAGGTTGTCGAGGATGCGCACCATGTCCTCAGCGCGTGCCTGCCAAAACAGCTCCTGGCCAGCGGGCGCCTGGAGCCCGAGGAACGCCGAGCTCAGGTGCGTCGGCTGCAGGACCGCGAAGCCGTGCGCGGCCCAAAACTCGTACAGAGGCGCGTACCCTTCCAACGACGAGAGCGAGTTGCTGGCGCCGTGGCCGTGGGAGAGGAGGATGATCGGGAGGGCGGCCCCAGTTGAGGGCACCGTCACGCGCAGCTGCAGCTCAACGGGGCGGCCTGGAGCTGGCAAGACGACGGGACTGAAGGACAGGACGGGCGTAGAGTCGTTTATAGGAATATCGGCGGCGTTGCCAATGCGAGCGTGGTAACCTGTATGCATTATGTTCGTTTCGGTGGGGGGTTTGCGAGCTGAACTTGGTGGTTTGCCATTTGAACTTGGTGGTTATAAAGGAAAAGTGGTGATTGACGTAGTAGTGATTGCCGTAGTATGGTTGTGGATGAGGTAAGGCTCGGAAAACCACCCGGGCCATCAAGTCAGCACCATTACATGGGTACGAATAATTATAACTCGGAAAATCATCCGGCCATTGGTCAATACCGCTTACGCCAAATAGGGGTACCGTCTTTACGGTGAGGAGGGGCGTGACGAAGAATGAAGTGGCTGAGAAAGACGTGAATCGGTTTTGGAGCCGCTCGACAGGGACAGAGCAGCTTGGACGCGAGATCAGGCTGGCTCTGATCCCATTGCGCAAATTGTAGAGCTGTTTGAGGCAAGGAGGCACTGGCAGATTCCGAGTCGTGAACGCATAGTATCCGCAGAAATCATGGATGTATAAGAAAAAAAGGAAGCGCCTCGATTCTCGGGCGACAAGCCGAGGCGGATCCCCGGAGCAACAAAGGGCGCAGGCGGGACAGCAAAGGGCGCAGGCAAGACAGCAAAGGGGGCAGGCGGAACAGGAAAGGAGAGTCGCTGTGGAAGGGCGACTCGCCAAAGTTGACGTTTTGGTTCGGATTTCTCGCGCCCGCACAGAATTAAGCCTAGATGTTGAATTAAGACTTTTATTATCTGTGGCGACGGAGGTTAAGCGTTTGCACCTTGACACAATATCCTCACTTGAGCGAAAGTTTTGGTAGGTTGATAGTGGCGGGCTAATCTGGACTCGGAGTGTGAGTAAGAAAGGCCACACGCGAATAGCCAATTCCACCTCTGGCTACACTCGTAAACGTACAGGCCCGCGAGCCAGGTGAGGTGATTCCCTTCCAAATCAGTGGTAGAATGCGTCAAGTCTGGAGGAAAAAAGACGATTAGAAGTAAATAAGGTGGTCCACAACGTCGACGATGACATGCATACTTGAAAGTATTGGTTATTACAATCGGTAGGGCTAGGAGTAAGAACTTGAAGGCCGAACCCGAATACATCCGATCCTCTGTAACGAAATGGCACAGTCATCAAAGGTATCCGAGATAACTACAGGACGTACACGGCCCCGAAATAAGAACAGGGACAGGGAATTCAAAGTATATATGGGCGGAACGAGGATGACCCAGAAGAGAACGACTATCCTTCTCCCACCCTCCTCGCACCATAATAACCGACCGCTATCCCACCAAGGTAGCGAGAGCATGAGCGCTATAGATCTGAGATCCGACAACCCGCTCGCTACGCGTCATGGGATGCATTACAGACGACCAAGTAAGCGCACCACACATTCAAGGCGAGGGTATCGCTATCTTGCGCGCCAAGCCTTGAGGATTATGAGATAACTGGAACTGGCGGTCGGGCAAGACATGATCATACGACGTGCAAACCGCGGGACATGCATTGCTACGCAGACGCAAGGGATGACGCGGACGTGTTAAGGCGTGACGAAAAGGCGGCCTTTAGTGACGTAGTAGGACTCGCCGGAATACGACGACGGCAGAAGAGATGCGACCACGTGATGATCCGCGTCAGCAAAATCAGACATAGGGCTCTGTTTATAATTCCCAGTACAATTATAAACGGTTTTTAATTTTGCGTTTGTAAACAGGGTGTTTATAAACCAGTTTATAAACACTCACTCAAATTGGCCTGAAAATCGAATTTTTGGTAAGTTTCCACCGTTTTTGCATCCGAATTTCGCGCTCTGCACCTCTGAGGAGGTCCCATGTCCCCTATTCTCCTCTTTAAGGCGAGATAACACGCCAGAGAGATCGTAGTGACAGCAGACGCCATTCCTGGGGTAGGTTAGCCATATTTCTCCGTCACTCATCTCAGCTTTTTGGGCCAGAGTCAGAGGAAATTCAGCGGTCATTCTACTCTGTCAGATTCTGGATTGATTTCTGTCAAAATTTGAGGCCAGTTGGGCCTCTTATTGGCCCGCCGGGCACTGCCACTGTGAATTAAAAACCGGGTGGTCTGGCCCGACCAATAAAAACCGGGTTTATAAACACCTGTTTATAAACATGTTTACAAACCGACATAAAAAACAGGGCCCTAATCAGACAAGCACGGATATATCACCTATACGCCCTTCTGATGAATGCAAAGGCCCGAGCAGTCTAAACGTTGTATTTCACTACCGAAAAGTTGCAACATTTGGACGAAACCTTGCCTCTTTGCTGGCACCACTTCACTCTCTTTATAAAATTATGTTTCTCCGTCTGTCCAAAGCCTTTTAAGCTCCGCTGATGCCTATCTGTAGCGCGTTGATGTTCAACTGCCAAGCGTGATCTGCACCTGTGCTAAACAATCGGCCGAACCATTCCGTGCCATCGCCGCCCACCGCCGTTGACGGCAGCTTGCCGTTACCTCTGACAGCAATCGGACAGGCACTGCTCTGACGCCAGTAACATATTTCTCTCCGTGGCACCTATTACGAGGCAAACAAAGGGCTTGCTTGTGGACTTCTCGATGCCCACTATCACCTTTAAATTAATTCACTGTACGCCAGAAGAACGTCCCCTGGATCAGGTGCCGAATTGGGAGCCGAGATACAAGACGCACTCCCGCCGGAGCACTTTTCAACACAACGAACAAGCCTTTCGTGCACGTCTTGTGTACTTGAACACAAGATGTGCACTGTACCTTGGTCACTAGCAGTCGAGGGAGCGATGGTCTTGTTAACGGCGACTTCTGGTTACTCGAGGCTGTCGTGAAACGCCGCCGAAGCCCGACAACCTTTCGGTAGCTTCTGAAGGCACTACAGTTCAGTGTGGAGCGCTACTACCCCGAAGATAGAAGCTTAACGAGATGTTCGTCTCCGTTCGATCTGCCGCGGGTAAGGCGGTGTTATGCCGGGTTGCAGCTTCTGACGGCACCACAGTTCTGGGGGGAGCGCTCCTACCCCGCAACTAGAAGCTCAACGAGATGTCCGTTGGAGACCTCCGGGGGTCTCTGGGTCGGAGATGAGCCAACGGGGCTCGCAGCGGGATGGGAGGAAGCGGAGAAAACCCAATGATGACTAAGCTAAGGACATCCGAGCCTAATAACTACAAAGCAAGGAAGAAGCTGCCGCACCAACCACAGTTGCCCCCCACCAAAAAATGTACAAGCAAAGCGAGGTACGTGGCGCGACCCCGCGCCTCACTCTAACCAAACTGACCCTCTCGGTATTCCACCCAATCATGCACGAAGCCCATGACAGCTGATTCGAAGAAGGGCTGAAAAACCGGCACGAGCACCATAATTTCCAGAAGTGTCGAGATGAAGACGAGTTGGTCGGGTGGAAGATCTCTGAAGTGCTGCTGGCTATCCGCTAGTGGCGGAGCCCAAGCAAGCTCGGAGATGCGGCCGAGTCGGGCCAGACCCTGCTCGTAATCAACCTCTCGTGCACAACCAAGGGCGAGGGATGAGTTGACAGGTCCGAAGGTCGTGGCAAAGGGCTTGAGGGGTGGTGGCATGGCCAGAAAAGGAATCTCCGGTGGATGAATGGGATCAATGCTGACGAGGTGGATGTTGGCGGGCAGAGGGAGTAGTATACCGGGGGTATTTTTGGGAAGGGACCGGGGAAAGGGTCGATGTGCGTTACGTTGGGGTAGCACTCGGTGGTTGCGGCGACGGATGTTGCGCCAGGGATGAGCCGAATCGTTGCGGAGCGCAGACAAGTCGCGTGGGGGTTTGGCGGGCAGTGCCTCGGACACCAGGCTGCCATGAGTAGACAGCCCATCGCATGCCGGATGGTCGACGTCCTCCTCGGTGAAGGTGATAGTCGACACATCAAAAAGATGTGGCGACGACGCGGACGGGAACTGGCCGGTGCTTACACATTGTGTTCTTTCAACCTCCTCTCTCAGCCTTTGTGTCTCCTCTTCCTTCCTCTTTTCCCTCCTCCTCTTTTTTTCCGTCGTGTCTGCTTTCGGCATACGTGTCACGTGTCACGTGAACGAAAACGGGTCCAGGAATGTGCGCCGAAACGCGTCCGATGCGAGTGTGCCGGTGCCAGTAGTTGTCAAGAGTAATGAAGGTGAGAGGGATGTCGAAAAAAAAGGGTCCAGGAAATCTGCTAGCGGCAGGTGCGAGGGAATCTGAGTCGCTGCTCAGGGAGAATGCTGGAGAGCTGGAGGAGCCCTTCTCGTCGCGGAATGGGCGTGGGAAGAGCGAAGCACACTCTTGTCACCAAGATGGAGACCTCCGGGGGTCTCTGGGTCGGAGATGAGCCAACGGGGCTCGCAGCGGGATGGGAGGAAGCGGAGAAAACCCAATGATGACTAAGCTAAGGACATCCGAGCCTAATAACTACAAAGCAAGGAAGAAGCTGCCGCACCAACCACACCGTCTCCGTCTCGATCCGCTGCGGATAAAGGTGACTGCTGCGGATAAGGTGGTGATATGCTGGGCAGCAGCCTATAAAGCGTATCAGCCATAGCCCTTTCTTCCTCGTGCTCTTCCTCAAGCGAAGCGCACTCTCGATTCTTGCACACTCAGCAAACAAAACCTCTCTCTGATTCTGAAATGTTCTCCAAGATCTTCACCTTTGGCCTTGTCGCATTGGGTTCTGTCGGTGCAGCGCCGGCCACCGGTTTCCAAGATCCAATGGCCATCTCGTGCAGCGTCAATGTCCAGTCCGTACGTCGCTACGATCTACCCCGAGCACTCCATCGCATCTAACGATCAGTTAGGCTGGTGTCAGTACGGTGGCCGACTATATCAAGTCTGGAACTTACACCATTCGGAGTTACGCGAGTTATGATTGGCTGCGCGGCTCCGTGCAAGATAGCCCAATCGCCGGCGGCCTCATGGCACAAAACGCGAGCCTTTACGGTCTGGTAGAGACAGTTGTTTTCTCATGATACAACCAATCTTGACTATTGATTGTTCATAGTGGAAAGTTGAGAAGGCCCCCGGCGGCGGAGTCACAATCTCGAACGTCGGACTCGATAGCCCTGTTTATGCTCGTGAGGATGTATGCATGCCATCAAGCACAGAGGAATCCTTCTGAATGCATCTCAGGGACTCATCCTTGCAGGCCACGGGGAGGCTCCGCTGTCGTGGATCATTGATGGCCGCGGAACTGATCTCTTCGTGGTATGTGACCTGCTCCCTTGTCCAACCCCCCACTGAACAGTGCCTCAAGGTCAGGTACTTCAACTCGAACTTGGTTTGGACCGTCACAGATTCGGCAGACTCCGAGGCATGTTGTCTACTTGATTTTTGTCGTTCCTGTTTTGAACTATCCAGTAGGTGGTGCTCCGCCCGGGCCTCGGACAAAATAGACAGGTATGGCGCTTCCATAAGAAATACGACTGAATACACGCCGAACCGAATGATCGAGCGTACCATGAACTTTGAACAGATATCTGTACTTTGAATGTTGAATCTCGTGAATTGGAATGTGACTATTGTGAATCATCATACGAGTTGCCACCAACGCGAGGCGCAGACATTCGTATCCAACCCGCCTACGAGGTACGAGCTTCATTTGTTTGAGCGTCTGTTCACGAGAGACCACATCCCGCCCACTATCTTCCTTAACATGGCTGTACTGCTGCAAGCTTTTTGAGCCGGAAGATATGGAATTCAGATTGCATCCTGCATTTATCGCCTGCCCTCGCTACATCCGAATTTGCATTGAGAACGCAGTTCAAGCGAGTGGCCGACCCAGGCCACGGAGCTTTATTTTGTGACTCATTTTCGCTCTGTTTTGGATGAGTATGCACCTTCAGATATGCGCCGCCGAAAGTACAGTCGGCCTGGAATGGGTCCGTGGCGGCTTTTTCGTACAATTCACTGGTGTTTTCCAAAGGTAGAGCCGGCTAATTCAGAATGGTACATAACTGTGAATGGCCTTCTTCCGAAAAGTAGTGGTTGGACATGTGTCACTTGGGATTTTCGGTGATGTTAATATTTTGCTCTTATTTATCGCTTCGACTTCAGCGTCTGTGTCCACCTTGGGTCGCCCTCGAAGTCGGGTTTAAATCACCACCACGAAGTCCTCGTCGATCATGCAGATCATCCGCGCAGCACGTGGATTACTTCCAGGCAGATACCGCGTGAGGTGGCGGATCGATTTCGCCTGGGAGACTGGCATGGAAAGAGACACAGTCCCTGTGTGTGTGTTCTCTTGGCACGTTTTATTCCCATCGATATCAAATCGATATGGGCTGCGTCGAACCAAGATGGTTGGACGCATTATCGGCACTCAGCGAAAATGCCGCAGCGGATGGTCGATGTTTCAAGTTGATCACTCTCCTCTGGAATGTAAGTTGACTTTCCTGGACAAGGTGATTGCGCCGGGCACTTCTTCGTGACAGGATGCTCGAAAGACAAGAAGGACGGAAAAAAGAACCAACAATGGGTCAATATAGTCCTCCGCGGGTTCGAACCGCCACCTCCCGTTAATGTGCGACTTTGCATTGTACACGAGTGATCTGTCTCGATCCACAGGGATGCTGAGCCCATTCAATTCAGAGTACATATACTGTATAGAGGAACCCGCATCGGCTACCTTCCACCGAGCCGATGCTGAAGCTCCTGCGTCCTCCGCGACAAAGAGCTTAATTGTAGGTTGCGGAACCGTCTGTCTGTCTTTTTTCAAATCCAAAATCTCGGGCACACCTGGCGACAACTTAGTAATTTGAGCCTAATATGTCTAGAAACTCAAATCCCCCCCCCCGCAGAATATTCTCGGCGTGTGCGCCACCTGTACACCCCCGGGGAGACTTCTCCAGGAACCGCAGACGGAGGATAATACGCAACCGCATTAATCTCTCCGGATCAATCTCCGAAATGAACTACCGCGGATTGTATTGCCATAGTGCTCTCTAGTGCTCAGCTGAGGCTATGTAGTGCTCTATAGTCTGGCAAGCACTGCATGGTGCTCTGTAGTGCCATCTGGGTGGAACTACATAGTGCTATGTAGTAGGTACTGGAAAACATAGGTAGCAGCATTTGGTACGATGCTAGGTGTTAATACAAATCCTATTATGCTAACAAAGCCTTTTGAGGCAAATGACCTCAGGAATGTCTTGTAGCTCTCATTGAGCTCTACAACTTTCGTTTTAGGTCTATTTTTAGATGACTGACACTACACTTCATTGGGCACTAATCGGCGTTAAACGCAATGAGCCGTAATCATCTTCCTCCTCCTCACTGTCCGATTGCCGTTTTGCCCAACACAATTGGACTGGACCACTGAGTGCTCTTCCTGTGACATAAGAGTCCGCTCAATTCATTAACCATGGTCCATTCAACATCCTTCCCTGCTGAAAAATCTTCTGTTGTGAAACTTTCGACGGCCACAACAGAAACTATGAAACAATGAGGTATGTGACAAGTTGAGGAGCAAGCCCAACTTGGTGTCGGTCGTGCTGGATGTACACTACGAGCTCTCACCGAAAGTAGCGGCTGCACATCGCGGTTCAATAGATTGTGATACAACAACAACAGGTATCTCGAGCTTCAGGGCTCTCCCGATTCAGCTCGTTTCCGCCTTTGCTTCTTCGTGGATGAACCGACACCGGAAATCTCTCAAACCGACTCCAACCACGGAGATCCTAGAACAACCTCGCGCAAGCGAGAATATTGTGTCTGCAGCGCCGCAACAAGCTGGGCATGCTCATCCTGATAGTAATTTCCGAGGTCTGGTGTTACGCGCAGTCTGAGCCCCTGTAGGTTGGGTGGAAAGACAACCGTGTGCGTGTAAACGTTGTGCAGAAACGTCTGAATTGTGTGCGTTAGCGATGGCCGGGAATAAAGCCTAAGGGTGGATTTATACATGGTAGTTGGGACTGGCGTGTTCTAAGGCCATCAGGGAATCCCAGGGACTGCAAGTGTATTCTCTTGAACGAGGTTTAAAGACTCTACTCTACGTGTCTGAGTGAGCATAGTTGTCGCTTCCGGATTTATGGACACGTACATGGGTGTCTGGTTGACTTGATACACTCTGCGACCGAGGCCGAAGATTATCTTCGGAATCGGAGATTTCCTCAAGGGGAGGATTATCGAATGCGGCCTCGTCTTCAAGCACAAGGGCGCTTGCATCCTGTGGGAAAAAGGGACCAACCATGTACAAGCCGCCACACAATGCGGCTACAGTGGGGTAGATGATTTTCTTGGGAACCGCCATCGAAAGGAACTGTAGCTGAGGAAAAAAAGCTGCGATAGTCGTGGACGTTTCAACGATTGACGAGGTGTAAGAGATGCAGAGGGATCGAAGGGGCACAGAACTACGCAAGATGGCCATGAAGATGTTCTTGAAGTCCTCAGATGTGGTAGAGTCGTCAGCATTGCCGCTGAGAACTGTTACCGTGCTGATGAGGCGGTTCGGGCTAAATAAACCAATCAAATCCCCGGGTGCGGTGAGCGTTTGCAAGAGGGGGACGGCCAGAGGATCAAGGTGGGCCCGAGTAGATGGAACTGAGACCGATGGACTTGGGTTGAGGATGAGTGATTGTAGCTGTGGGCATTGTTCCAAGAAGACAAGGAATAAACCCAAATCGGAGAGATCATGTAGGGATAGGTGGGTGAGACTGGGAAGGAGTGTACGTCGAAACCCGATGATCAGCGGTGAAATCTCTCGGGCACGCGCGTGAAGATTGAGGTGGAGTAGTCGCGCGGGTGATACGATTCTGAAAGGAGGCTGACCATGGGATGCAGGATCATCCACGGTTCCCGCTGTGGTGCTCGTGGAATCACGGATTGTAAAGCGCTGTATTTCCAACAGAACTCCATCGCGTGGCGCAATGGGGCAACCCTCAAGAGTAAGTTCCTGCAATTTCCGCAGGGACGAGAGGATGTGGCGAGCACCCACATCCACGATGATTCCCCGCATTTTCAGGGAAGTCAGGTTCCGATATAGCCCCAGGTTGGCCCAGAAGACAGTGATAATCCTATCGCACAAGCGATTAAAGACATCTGCACGGCTCACCACATCAGACATTCTCCATCCTCTTTCCAGAGGGAGGGCGGTAGTGAACATCCATGACTTGACCATCTGGGCGTACGACGATTCCGCCAATTTTTCCAGCCTCACCGCAATACGATGGAGGTGCTGGACACGGTCAAGCCAGTTGTACTCCTCAATGCCCTTTGCCACCGCACCCAGGTCAGCACGCTGGTGCTCGAGTAGAAGTGGTAGGCAGACGGATCGGAAGAACTGGCAGACCAAGGAGAGGCGGCGGAGCTGACGGCGAGAGCACCACACCCAGCATGCGAGCCAGAGCTCGAGCGGGAGCATGTGTAGGTAGCCAATTGGACGCCCCATGTCCGAGTCGTGGTGCGGAGTCAAGCTGCGGTATCGAATCGCCGGCATGTCACTGTCATCGTTTGCGAAGACTGATGAAATCGTGACGTGGAAGAAGCCCCCATGAAATTGTGCGAGGTGAATTTGAGGGAGGGATCAAGCCAAGACCAAGCTGTCGGCCATGCATTCCAATCCAAAACTAGCGCTGAATCTCAGGACGAGACTCGCTGGGATGCCCTAGGCTCGCTTCAGCCTCTATAGTATATCCTTCGTGATTTTCTGAAGATAGTCGTTCAGAATTATACTATAGGATGCCCGGGATTTGGATGTGCGGAACAGTTGCATCGATTGTGCCTCGGAGAAGTTCTTCCGCCGATATCAATCAATCAATCAATCAATCCCCACGTCCGGAGATCTGTTGCCGCGATCGCAAAATCCTCCTTGCCTTCCCCCACCATGTCCTCCCTTGCTGTCCTCTGCGATGTCCCTGTTTCTGCTGTTTTCGACCGGAATGCTACAACTACTTCTGTTTCTCTCGGCTGGGCCGTCAACCTGGTCTCCATACCTCGAATTCGCAAGCTTTGGGTCTCCTGATGCTTCCATCCAACCTTGGAGACTATCCGATGCGCCTGAACGTTCGTGTTGCTGCTTCATTGCCTGCTGATTTTGTGCTTGGTTTGGACTGGATCCGGTTTATCTTGAGCACCACCCCTTTCCCCGGAATGGTCGTTGACTTGAGTTCCGGCCCGCTCGAGCTTCGACGTGATTCAGAAACTGCTCCCCCCGCTATTGGTGCGTTCTTACCTCCGTATACTAATATTCATTTTTAGCGGATCTGGTGGAGTATCTCCCCCCTCATCTGCACCCCGTACGCGAGGTGTAGATGTTGTAGCTGCTTGTACGCTTGCCGCCCCACCTCGTACGCGAGATACTGTAGATGTTGAAACACAAATGAATGATTATTGCCCGATTGAATCGTTGCCTACTTTATCGGCGCCCTTGGATGACCCATTTGTTCGTCTCAGTGTTCAATATAAAACAGATGTCGTACATTGCCTCGTCACAAACCGGCGCGTAAGTGATGCGGTATTGAGAGAAATGGCTGTTCATCATCAGCACATCCGCGCACGAGAGCCCAGGGTAAAAAGAAAAAGTGCTGGTACTCTACGGAATGAATTCCGGGTGCATCAATGTACATAAGCGTGTCTTGTTCTCGGGTCTGAAGCATGACCTGGGCAAAGCCGTTCGTGGAAATGATATCGTGGAATCAGAAGAGCAAGCTTGGAATCAGCGATGAGGATTTTGTGGAAACGACATCTGATGAGTCGGCAGAGAAGAAGGATCGGGAAGAGGCGGATGAGTAGTGATCCCATAGATTGTATGTCTTCATGTAACTTGAGTCTTGTACCAGTGTGTAAGTCGCAACTAGACGTTGAAGCGCGAGGGCGTGCGAACCTCAACCGACTTCCCATGGCTGCCTATACTGAGTGGCAACTCGAAGTGCACAGGAGTTCACTGAAGGAACTAAAGTTTGGTAGGAAACTAATATCAGTTTGGAGTTGAGAAGGTTGCGGCGATGGGATTCCCGAGGAAAAAGACAGTAATGCCACAAGGAGAGGAGGGACAAGAATAACAAGCAAAGTGTCCGACGTTGATGACCCGCCACCGAATGGAACCGGGAGTCTTACGCTCTGGCGATGGGTACTGAGACAGCATCGAGCGCGGCGAGTCTGCGAGTATATGTAATTGACCCGGGTTCTTGGGCAGATCAAGCTCACATCTCTTCAGACTCGTTTAAAGAAGCAACATAGCGATGCGCTGTCAAGGGCCATAACCAGAGGTGAAACGGAGAAAATCCTAGAGGGTGCTCGGCTGCTTGTCGATGAAAGACAGCATGTTGGCGTCAGAAAGAATTACATCTGATTCGAAGGGTAAGTTATTGCGTGCAACAATAACTGCATCTTCGGCCGTCCTGATCCTGAGGTCGTCAGGACGTTTCGAACGCACTCTCACTCCCTCTTTACCCGTGGGCCCATCCCAACACTAAGACAGAAGGCAATCCGAATCACGGCCACGCCCGCCGTGGTCCCGATGTTAATCCATTCTTCTGGTCTCCAGGTGACCGGATGTGCGCGCGACTCGCTTCGCAACAGTCGCGCAAGGCCACAGAGTATAGCAATGTCCACAAAAAGGATGCTGAACATCACCATGCGCCACAGACCGATATCCGTGGGTCGTGCGCGCAAGAGCACGACTTTGATGAAGATGAGGGCGAGGAAGAAGCCGGCGAGGGTGTCGAGGAGGATGATGGTCTCGGGAGCGGGAGGGGAGACCGCGTTGGGAGTGTAACCGTTGAGCACAGTTCCCGTCGTCAAGAGGTTGCCCAGTGCGCCGAGGACACTGAGGATGGGATCGACAATCGTGAATCAAATACGGTAAAGGAGGGGATTTGAGACGCCATGAGCGCAGTGGTTTTGAATCTGGATCGAGGGAAGTTGTGAAATAGATGGTACATTCCATTCAACGTACCTGGACTTGGGAGAAGGTAAGAGAGGGGTGTTGGATTTAGAGCCTAGGGACGAAGCGGAGCTCAGTGACCCTCTGCAAACGCGCAGAGGTCTCGATTCAAAGGCTACGGTACTTATACAAAAAGGGCTGTAAAACTGCTGTAGAGAACTGTGGAAAGAATACCAAACTAGTGAGCTGTAGAGATGGGCAGTGTGTACAAAGCTGTTAGAAGTTAAACAGCCTGTCAAAGAGGCAGTTCAACAGTGCTTCGATTGTCCTTCCAACAAGGGGGCAGAGCGGACACTAGAGAATGTCAGCCGTATGGACGCAAGAAACACCGCCAACATCACCAAAAATGTCCATCCCATCAAAGCGGCTCGTGACCTCGGCAAGCGCCGACGAGCCTCTGACGCGACGCGCGAGGTGCTTAAGAGGCTATTCCGAGCCTCCCCTTACCTCGCCGAGTCTTCACCAGCCTCGCACGCAACTCTCAAGCGGCTCCTCAGCTGTAAACGAGCCTCGGCTTCCCTCGTAACCGGCTCGCAAGGCCATCCCAAATCCGCTACTCGGCGCCACTCTACTGCTGTCGCTGCTTTCCTTCCCGTCTGTTAGAGCTGTGCATGCATCTGGGAACTCGACATTTACTGTTTCTTTTATTTATTTTTCTCTTGGGACTCATGGCGAAGTGTACTCTCTGCGGGGATTCTTGTACAGCGAGAGGCATGCCAAATCATAAAAAAAATGCCCCGTGGCCTTGGCCCGATGCGCGCTGGGCGTTCAAAACGCGATCGAAGTGGACTGTGCAGCGGAATTGGCCGCCGCCGCTGCTCAACTTGCAAATCAATCAAATGCTGTGGACATGGTACGAAAACAAACACCACTTAATAAAACAAATCTGTATCACTCAATCTTGTTTTTGTTAAAGGAGTCAGATACTCGCCCGCTATAGAAGTATCGCCCCCTAGTACTCTCTCACGGGGTCCCGATGGCCGTCCCCGCCGTCGCCGGGACGACCCACCACCAACTCCAACGATTGTGGAGCCTCCCGTGACCCCTGCGGTCAACGCCACCCCCGTCGTCGAGCACAGCACCCGGGAAACACCCCCAAAGTGGGTAAAAATGGAGCCCAATCGACACGGTCTTTATAAGGTTTTCCCAGACCGCCCCACGCACGACCCAGATGAGACAGTGAGTATCGATGATTTATGCAAGTCGTCTGAGCTCCTGGTTGGTCCCAAAATCCCTTCACTGGCGTCCGCCACCCTCCCATGGTTTCCGTTCTTGAATTCCACGGTTGCGAGATTGAAGGTTTGGTTTCACGTCGGTTCTAACCTCAAATCCATTGCTGAACTCGACTTGCTTGTTGAGTATGTCGTGATGAACGACGATTTTGACCGCAACCACCTGAAGAATTTCAGTGCCGCCCGGGAAAATAAGCGGCTCGACGATGCGAACGGTCTGAATCCGGACGATGACTCAAAAACAGGCTCCCGGCACACAAGGTTTGCGGCCCGGAGTCGGATGCGGCAGAGTTTTCCGAAGAGTCTGGGGAGGACGATGCCGTGGATGATGGTACAGAACCGTCCGCCGTCACGGAGGATGATCTTTGAACTATGGGGGCTAAGATGACCTATGGAATGTGTTTTGCTATTTTTCTGTACTTTTGTGAGCCCTACCTTTGCTGTTTAGATTTTTTTCTATGCGCGGGAAGAAAAGCACGTGATCGTGACGCGTACTTTAAAAGCGAGCGCACACAAGGCCCGCTTCTTGTCCACGACCACCACCATCACCATGTCCGGCACTGGCAACTCCTCCTCTCCTCCTTCTGGCAGCGCCGTCGTGCCTGTTCCACCACCCACCGCGGCCAAGCGCAAGTACGACCAGATCGTTTCAGAACTAGGACCTCCCGCAGAACGTAATCCAAAGGGGAAACGCGCCAAACGCGACGCGATGTGAGATACCGAGCAATTCGTAACTTTAACTAACTGTTTCATTTGCCTACTAGGGATACAAAGTCGCCTCTCGACAAGCTCGTCTCCATGGCCAAGTTCTTCCCGCGTGGCGTGCCCTCGACATAGGGCTCGTAATGTTCTATGGCTCGGACGCGTGCTGGGCAGCACCAGTCTCCGGAGACCGAGCAACACCATTGTGATCCCCTCCATGTGCGTTCCCTTCTTCTCTTGTAATCCTAACTTATATCTCGCCATGGAAGCATACCGACGCGTTCGAGAAGATGGTGGCAATTTCCCCTGACTCCATTGATGTTCTACGCGAGTTTCACAAGGACGATGCGCAGTGGGGTCGCTTGGTTAGCAAGGTATGTGCCATATTCCAGTCTTTTCCTTCTCAGTTTGCCAATTCTGTCGTGACGCAGTTCCGCAAAGCATCTGAAGGCACGCGCCAGCACGATACGAGCGGCCTCAAGGGCAAAATCAAGTACCTTCCCTCCGACCCGACCAAGGCCATCGTCCCCGCCCTAGGCGAACCCGACTCAAAGTCCGATCGTGGAGTGAACCATCCGATACTCCGGGACGCCATTATCCATGGCCGCATCGTCTCCAGATCCATGCGAAGGACGAGAGTGAGGAGCCCACCGAGGACGCTACCGCGTGCGTGGAAGACATCAATACATGTGCACATACTCACCTCATTGTTAGTGCACTCAAAGCGCTCCTCAACAGACCCAAGATGACGGACGACAAGCCTGCCTTGACACACAAGAAGTTTCCGTCGTGTTTCTACGCTGACGGTACCCATGCCCTCAAAACACCCACGTTGGGTTGTTCCGCAGCTAGTTCTTGCTCCGAGTGCGTCCACGTTCCATCCCCGCGGTCTATAACTGATTCTGTGAGTCTCACGGAGCGCACGTCACATCTGGACAGCGCCCACCTCTGCATAGGCGGCGCGGAAACTTTGAAACAAGTCTGTCACGCACGGGCGGCTGGTCAGTTTGTCATGGCGGCGTCCATGCTAGGCTATATGTGCTGTCAAGTAAGCTTCGTTCTTGCTTTGGACACACGCGAAGCTTTCACAAATTCTCAAGGGCCGGACGATGATCTCCACATCCGACTGGAAGGTAAAGGACGGTGCATACAACTACCAGAAGCTTTTTGACTTGCTGACGCCAACGACCGCTGGGCTATCGAGACACTCGACTGGTTCACCCAGTACGCGTTCCTTTCATCCCTGTGCGCCCTAATCATAATGTTGGCAGGGGTGTTTTCAGCGGCGTCGATACCTCGAACTTCAATAACGAGGATAGCGACGACGACGACTCGGACTCCGAGATCGCCGCCATCCTTGCTCGTCGCGCCGCACGCAGCTCCGCAACCTCTTCCGACTCTCCAAATACATAGGTGCGTGATTCATGGTAGGTATCGTTTCGCTCCGCTGACGACGCGCTTCGTTTAGATGCTTATAATCGAACCCTTAAACGAAGCTTAAAGTAGGTTTAACTCTTCCTTTGCTTTGCAAACACTAACCTAACTCGTCGTCGCAGCTCGTCATCCTTATTTCAAGTCTACGAATGGTACGCATCTTCCTTACAAAAATTTCCAGAGCACTGATCTTGTGTTTAGCGTCCCGAATACTTCGGTAGTCTAATGGTAAGCTCCCCCATCTCGCCTCGTTGTTTATTAACATTGTTTCTTGAGGTCCTTCGCTCATAATGTCTTGGTGTGTCGTTCGCCCGTTCCCACACAGCGGAGTTAACCCACTGATCTGGATGCCTGATCCCGCTAGAATGTATTGTCTGATCATTGTATTGCTATCGTGAGTCAGCTCGACTCCCTTTCTGCTGACGGCGCTTCCCTTAGCTCTCGCTGTCTTTGATGTATTCGTGAATTGTGAGTTCCACTCTTGTCTCGTGCAAATCCCCTTGTTAATATTGTTGCCCAGCTCCGAGCTCACTCCCGACTTTGTATTGTTGATATGACATGTTCTCGTAGTGACAGTGTTTTGTAGTTAGATTCCTCTGGAATTGACATATATTTTCAACTTTTATTCATTTGCATAAGACGAGTACAATTGGTGCCTAGGAGCCCATATGAGGCCTCCCGAGCGTCAAGAGCCCTTAAGAGCCTTCCGAGTCCTCGCTGCCCTCGGGAGGGCTCTTACCTACCAGTAGTAGCTCTGGAGCCGCTTTGGAGGGTGTTAAGAGGCTTTGCCGCCTCTCAAGGCCTCTTGACGCTCCGAAGCCGCTCTGAAGCGGCTCCGGCGGCTCTTCCACTTTTGGTGATGAAACACGTTTCAAGGGGTTGATGCATTGAGGCCTGAGTCTTTTGTCTTCCCCTTCCAGCTAACTGCAAAACCCTAGAGCACTTTCAAATAAAGTTCACGATCAATTTATGACGTGAATTTCCTTTTGAAGCACAGCGCTCCACACCTGCACGCACTGGAGCACTGTAAGCGACTGTAAGCGATGTCAACGAGCGTAAGTCAAGTTTTTTTGAATGCGCTCTAGGGTTTTGCAGTTAGCTGTCATGTCATTTGAGCTACGGCCAGAGCTATTGCCGCGTATCTTCGAATATCTTCCTCGGTCCACGATTCCCGACACACATGCGCCCCCATCGTTGTTCTCCGAGCTCTGCGAGGACTTCCATTACCGTGCCAGCGCCTGCGGAACTAGAAAAATCTGGTCTAATTCTGATCCTCTGAAAAAATAGCTCCTTTCGTTTGCCGTTGCCATGTCCGCGTGGAGCATCACCACTCCCCGCTGTCGCTGAACGTCGAACACGCGAACATATTCAAATTCAGCTACTATCATCCGACATCGCGCCATCCTCCACGTCTTGACGCGCCGAACATGACCATCCGCTGCGACCGCATGTCCAGTCCCATTTGCTATAGCAGCCGTTTCCAACTCGTGCAGTCGCCCGCATGCGGCAAGCTGTGCAAACGCTTCGCGCAGAGCCTGAGTAAAGCTCGAATTAACCTGGCGGCTGGAGGAGACGGAAGATGCATTATTCCCGGCCATACCCAGCCTGCGGCTCATCTCTTCCTTGCGGTGATTTCTTTTGCTTCCGAGCGTCCCGCGCTAAATAACGTACAGTTTCGATTCGTCGATAGCAGTATCCATGCCCAACCAATATTAGTCTTTACGCTTGCTCATTTGGCGCTTGTCATTTGATCGCATGGAACGAGCTTTCAGGTCGGCATCTACTTACCTACCGTCAGCGATTTTTGTTCCATGCTGTGCCTCTTACGTTCCGTTCTAGATTTTGGTTGGCTAACTATAGCGCTGATTTTGTCGTTGATCCCAAAGACCAAGCATTTCGCGCGACGATTCATGTGTTTTCCAGGGACCCATTTTTCACCGGGTTATGCCCAGTAGCCCAATGTGTATTATCCGGACCTCGGGTAAGTAGTTCGTCTCAGTGAATTCCGTCTCTGACAGTTCCAAGTGTTGCGTTATTAATTATGGCTTTTGAATGACTCCGAATGAGCTTGCGGATCAGGTTGATCTTGAGAAGTTTGTCCACAAGCTTCCGTCGGCGTGCTCCGTCGGTTGCACAGCGCTCAGTATGGCATCACTTGATCCGCATCTGATGTCTGAGCGCCTCACTGACTCTCGCTCATCATTTAAATAAGACCCGTTGTTCCTTCTTTGGTTTCTTGCTTTACCCTTCTTCCGCGCTTCGCGTCCTCAATCTTCATTTCCTTTCGCTCTGCTCGACATTCAGAATTCGTATACTCAATCTCCATCTTTGTCCCAAACTTCTCGCTAATAGTCCTCACGATGGGACTTCTGCCTTACCTTATCGTAGCTGCAGTGATTAATTGCGCTATCAGTGCCCCATACAGCTCCACTCTTCAAGTTACTACACACACCGGCACACTGTACGGATTCATCGATTCTTCTGCGCCTACCGTGCGCCAGTTCCTCGGTGTTCCTTTTGCGCTCCCTCCTACCGGCCCGCGCAGATGGCTTCCTCCTGCAGTTTTAACAAATTCCACATCATCGATCAATGCGACGAGATTCAGCCCCTCGTGCCCTCAAATCCCCCTCAGCGCTAGTTCCACAATCGACGTTTTTTCGCCCAAACAGGGAGGCGGTAACCACACCGAGTTCCTTCCCGTAGAGGACTTCAGTGAGGATTGCCTGACGCTGAACGTCTGGGCTCCAGCAAAATCGCCGAGCGCCGCGAGCCTCCCGGTGCTCGTGTGGTTCTTCGGCGGCGGGTTCCTCGGTGGAGGAGCCAACTCGTTGTACTTCAACCCCAAACAGTGGGTCCAGCGCACGCAGTCGCACATCGTCGTCAGCGTCAACTTCCGCAGCAATATTTTTGGCTTTCCCAACGCCGCGGGGCTTGGGGAACAGAATCTCGGCGTCCTGGACCAGCGCGCGTCGCTCGAATGGTTGCGGGTGAATATCATGGCGTTCGGTGGCGACGCGACGCGCATTGTCGCATGGGGCGAGTCCGCCGGCGCCATCGCGATCGACTTCCTTCACTTCGCCTTCCCCACGGACCCTATATTCTACGCCTCCATACTACAGAGCGGAACGGCGCTCTTCCCGCCGAAATCCTCAATCAGCACTGATACTGCCCAGGCGAACTTTGCGCAAGTCGGCGCGCAGCTAGGATGTGCGCCCGGTGCATCTCAACTTGACTGCCTGCGCGGCATCGAGTGGCAGGACATAGAAGTGCTCCTGTCGGCCAACGCGTCCATTCCCCACTTCCTCCCCATCCCCGACGAGCGCATCGTTTTTGCCAATTACAGGGCTCGCTATGCTACAGGCAACGTTGCGCGCGTGCCCGCCCTCATCGGTACAAATGCGCACGAGCTGAACGCCCTTGTGGCCCAGATTCCGGGTGCCCCGTTCAATGCCACAACTGATGCCCAGGGAAACGCGCTGTTCTTGTGCACCGCGGCTGAGACGGCGCGCCTGCGCCAAGCTCAGGGGCTGACGACGTTCCGCTACCGCTATGACGGGAACTTCCCGAATATCTCGCCGCCGGAGTTCCCTGGAGCGTACCATGCGTCAGAATTACCTCTCCTCTTTGGAACGGCTGGCCAGTTCCACGGTGCGTCGACGGAGTATGAAGACGTGGTGGGCGCAACAATGCAAGTCTTGTGGTTGGATTTTGTGCGTGATCCGGCGGGTGGGTTGGAGTGGGGGTCTTTTGGCAAGGACAATGCGGTATTATTGGGCGATGAGGATGCGCCGGTGAAAGTGATTGACGTTGAGGAACTGTATGCCGGTTGTCTGCAATAAGGTGGATCATCGCGTTTCCCTCGTCCACTATATGACGCTCCACGTTCTTCAACTTATATTTTGATATTAATTTCAGAATAGTTTGGTCGAACACTGCATGAGTTGAGCGCAAGACTAAAAGTAAGACAAATCTACATTCTATATGGCTGGTAGATCCTAGGTGCAAGTGTGGACGTCCCCTGCGCTCGTAGTAATCGGATTGTATTTCGCACGGGATGATTATCGGTGCGTTCCCACCGTTAAAAGCCTCTTCTCGACCTACACCTGACCTAACAGCCATCTGAGAATCTATGCAATAAGTCCCTTGCTCATCCATTCATGTGTTTATCACAGTATATAGTAAATGAGCTGGGTTGGCATGAATAGGGTGTTTCACGGTTGAAGATTTAGGCCCAACTTGAGCCCCAACTCGACTCCCAACTTCATATCAAGTTGGGGCACAAGTTGGGGCACCAAATCGAAGTTGAATGTCAAGTCGTGCATAAGACCACGACCCGACATCCAACTTGTGCCCCAACTTAATCCCCAACTCGGTGCCCCAACTTCGGCTAAAGCCGGCCTCACGCCTGAATGCCATCTTTCCGTGATACGCGAAGCGGTAACGTTAAAATTGAGGCCCAAAAGTGTGTCTAGGTGTTTCACAATTGACGCTCCAACTTGGGCCCCAATTTGCGCCTCAACTTCTCAAGTTGGGGTGAAGTTGAGGCACAATTTGGGGCTCAAGTTGGGCCCAAATCTTCAACCGTGAAACACCCTAATGCGTTCGTTTATCCTGGTCATCTGCGAGGAGATCAGATGCCGGGAGCACCCGGCCCGCAGCCCAGATTGCAATCAATGATACAAGACATGCCTTCGCTACGCTCCGGCATATGCTGTTGAACACAATTTAAATGAAATAGCTCAGTATATTGCGTGCTTCTAGATACTCAAATCCGGGCAGAACCGAACAATATGCACAGACTCCTAGGTTGAACTATATTGTTACCCGTGCTTGATCTAACCGGAGGGTCTAAGTGAGAACTGGAAAATCATAGCCGTTATGGCGAGGAAGAGCCAGGTGGTTTATTGCTCAGCGCCCGATATAAATCAGAATTATACCTGATGAGTGTGCGAAGGGGAGAAGGCAACGGACTGCGTCTCATTTTGAATCAAGGTTGAACATCAACAAAGTTTAGGACATCTTAAGTAGAAAAGGTAAAATTCACAACTCTGAAAATGGTTCACATGTTTGACTTTGCTGGTATAAAGGTAACGGCCCAGTGAAACCGACATCCAAATCAAACCATTTTCAGTGAGTTGCAGCGTGTTCAAAGAATGGCCAAGGGCTCAATCTGGTTTGACAGATTTGTTGCAACATCTAAAACCGCCTCGAATTACTTTACTCTCTTTATAAAATTACGCACGTCTGAAGCTTTTTAAACTCCGATGGCTCACGTAGCTGCCGGTTTGATTGTGGGCTCCCATAACTGTTACATCTTTGGGCCCGGGGTTCGGCTCAGCTTTCGGTCCTTGCCGTGCGGCGCCGAGCTCATTGCCGTTATCCATCCAATAACCTCTGACACGCACTGCCCTGATTTCCACAACGAGCACAATGGCGGAGGAAGTGCGTGGGTATAAAATATGGCGCCCAAGCCATTTCATTAAACTTGGGCGACAGCGCCAATGCAAGCGTCAATCCATCCAGAATTTTCTGAAGCCATTTAAACACCGACCCTTCGTTGTTCTTAGCTCGCAATGCACAAAAGCCGCATGCGGCTTGTGGGGCTTTTGCGTAACCTGTCTAATCTCCTGCTGAGAGGTTATCCTTCCATCTGGCCCACAAATATCCTTGAGATTGACCCCCCCGCAATACCGTGCCGTTAGTACATAAAGAGACAAAAGATGCAAGTACTTCCAATTGATGATCTCCCGCTTCCCGTTCTTTTTCCCCAGTTCAGTGGGAGATCTTCGATGCCCTGCAAACTTAGGTTCAAATTGTCATCATTCCATCTCCCGCTGAGAGATGATCTTCTCATCCGGCCTAGGCTGCACCCCGAAATCGATCTCCCGCAATGGTGATCTTTGAAGTTAAAGTGGAAGCGCTGCTTGGGAGGAAGTTTATTACCATGGAGACCTAATTTCTGAGTTGCAAAGAGTTGCTCAATGGCAGGAAGACCCATCATTTACAGCGGAGAAAACCGGGCCGAGCATGCCCACCAAATCCAGGCAGACCAGAACTGCGGACATTGCGTGACGAATGAAGTGCTGTGTGGATCTGAGCTCACCAGATGGAGATAAAAACTTCAGACAGGCTCAATTTACAGTCACGGTGACTTTAGATGGAGGACCCCATTTGGAATGACAGCGGCGAGCTCACACCAATGATTTTGTTGAAAACAGACCCCCCCAAAAAAAATAACAGGCCGCACCCAAGTTCCGCAAAGGGCTGTAAACTGGTTTGAACTTTTTTTGTTTTCATGTGTCAATGAAAAAAAAAAAGACCCCTCCCATTTTGAACATCTTGAGCTCAAAGCATGATGGTTCAAACCAGTTCCAACCATGGTTTAAACTGGTTCCAACCCCGGTTTAAACCGCAGTTCAAACTCACCGTTAGAGGCAAGTTCTATAGGAGAAGCAGCCATGGTTCAAACCATCATGGTGTAAACTGGTTTAAAGTCAGGGATCTTGTTGGACACAATGTGGTTTAAACTGAAACCCTGCTGTTGCTGGTAATTTTTATTTTAAGAGTCCCGTGTGGCACCATCAATTGCTTCTGTTGTACCCTCTTGGCTTCTACCCTCTGGACTTGGATGCAAAGCAAACCATAAGCCTCGACCCGATGTGCACATGGGAAAAAGGTCACGTTCCGGGCCGAAAGGCGAGGTCCTTGATCGGAGCCGCCAACCGATTCAGACTAATATCAACTCAACTTGGGTCAACTGAGTAACCACCCTCAACGTTGTTCTTTATCCATATGAATTGCACCTTCACGGCCCACCACACTCTTGGAAAACAGTAAACTTGATCTGAAGAAGTAATCACTCCAAACCAAAATGCAAAAAGATTGTTTCCAAACTTTACAGGACATGGGATAAACAGACTACAATCCATAGTGCACAAAAGGGACCCAACGTCTGAAGGGAATCTTGGGCTCCTCCCGCAATTTTGCAACAGCAAAATGGAGTGCTTTGGCTGCTTGTGTGAGATCAGGAAGTATGGGAGGGTTAGCATTTGGATCACAATTTTTGAACAAATATTCGTAAAATTTGTCTGCAATCTTAGGACCATCGAGATCATTCATGGCCCTTGTGTGCAGTGAGTGACAAGAAAATCTCACAGCATTTGGCCAACTCACCACTGTGTTGCGATCACTCCTCGGAAACCTGCAAATAGCAGAGCTGCTGCCACTCATCTGGTACATTTTCATCACCTTTTGCTGTCTCACATGCACTGAGGAATGCCAATGACATGGATTTTCTGACATTTGATGTATTCTCTCCCTCTGGCAGGCGCATGATTTCAGAAACTTTGAGGCGGCCATCAGTAAGGATGAGACCACTTTCAAGCGGCTGTTGTAAATCTTGCACTCCATGACATGCAAAATGGACAATTGATGATTCCCACAAATGAATAAGAGCAGTTTCTCGTGGGGTATGAATCAAAGATGTGAGCCATTGGTTCGGCACCTTGTCTGTGATTTTTCTCAATTCTGCTCTGGCACCTGGTAATGGGGCGGAATCAGGGGCATTTGGCTCAATTACTGCAGTCATTTTGAATGCGGTAGCAGAATGGGTGGGAGGGTCCAGCAATGCAGCAAGTGTTGGTGTGTAAGATGAAACCACATAGTCAGATACACATTCTGTTACATCTGCGCCATATATTCCAGCTG